>JAULCD010151152.1:0-11054 GCA_032361085.1 Calliostoma canaliculatum
TCTCTCTCTCTCTCTCTCTCTCTCTCTCTCTCTCTCTCTCTATCTCTCTATCTCTCTCTCCATCTCAGAAATGGGTTATTAAAATAGTTACAGCAGGCAAGATTCCACACACTTAATATAACCACACCTACACAATTCACAAATCTACATAAAAACAAATGTTCACAATATACAAACTCGTAAACACATTACATAAATCGACCAGAAGACACATTACACATTACACATAGTAAAAAAAAGTAGTGTCGTTTTTAAAATCCTTTTTGACGATCTACGATTGATTGCCTTTACAAAATATTGATTTCGAGACAAAACATGTTCTTTACATGTTCTTTACATGTTCACTTTAATATAGAACACAGTGTAAAATCTGCTAAAGAAAGCTCTTTGTTATGCATAAGACTATTATTTTTGTTTATTTACAAGTGTTCGTATGTTACTTGACAGAAAATGTTGCACTAAACAAACCAACATCTGCTTCATCAACTATTCCAAAATGGGTCTCGAGCAACGCTGTGGACGATGACACTGACGTTACAAAAAATGACAGAACCTGTTACATTGGTAATTATGGACCAAATACCTGGACAGTCGATCTAGGTCAGCTGTATCAGCTGTATGACGTCATAGTCTACCTCTGGTTTTGGCCAGCTGTTCCAGAAATATGTAAGTTAAACACTCAATATTGTTAGTAATCTACAGTCCGCATATGGTTATTTTAATACACTGTACTGCTGTTGAACTGACGTTATCATACTGTAATGTATTATTAGTAAACCAAGTTCTGTCATGTGATGTTGGTTAACTAAAGTCTGCAAACTGTCATATATATTGTCATGTAATTTTAGCTTACAAAAGTCGCCATACCCTCCTGTATTTATAGTGTACTAAGTCTGCATACTGTCATGTATATTGTCATATACGTTTAGGTTACAAATGTCGCAATACTCTCCTATATTTTTAGTGTACTAAATCCGCATACTGTCATGTATTGTTAGTGAACTAAAGTCCTCAAACTGTCATGTTTGGTTAGTGAATCAAAGTCCCCAACGTGCCATGTAGTATTAATGAACTGAGGTTCCAACACTGTCATCTATTGTTAGTGAACTAAAGTCCCCAAAGTTTCATGTATTATTAGTGAACTGAGGTTCCCACACTGTCATGTATTGTGAGTGTGCTAAAGTCCCCACACTGTCAAGAATTGCTTGTGAACCAAAGTCGGTTCTCTGTTGTGTATTGTTTGATATGTCATTGCTTTTCTCTGAGCATAATTTTTACCTATAATTATGGGAACACTTTGGAAATGCAAACGTAATTGGCAGATTGTAGCTATAAATAACACAATTTGACCTTTTGTGTTCGAAATATATGTACATAACACAAGTCTATATTATGTGTTCAGACAAACAACGAATTGCCGGCTCTATCATCTACCTGAACAACGACACCTCCACTGTGTGTTACACCTTCCCTGCAAACATCCCCAACAACGTAGTTTACCTGACATGTAATCAGACAGCCAGGTATTTCACAATGAAGAACCCGGAGACAGGAGGTCATGAACATACTCTCAACCTCTGTGAAGTGATAATATATGGTGAGAAATTTGATGCACAGCCACAATACAAAGAAATCCACACACACATGCTAAAATGCTCTGCGGGAAACACTATCACATGTCCCTACAATTTTAGTTTCTACTGAATATATTTTGTTTGATAAATCATAAAATATCTCTCTCGTAAACAGTGTCAACAACTGCTGCTTACCCCATAATACATCATTTGCTATTTTATGTATGTAGTACTGACTGACTGCAGTTTCTGTTCAGCGTTTGCTTCATAATGAAGTATTTTGCCGATACAAATTACGTGTATGGTATTACCAATCCTTTAAAATGATACTATTGAATACTGGGGTCAACTTGTCACAAAATGAATTACTTTCCTCCATTGGGAGCTATTTTAAGCAAATCATCACAGGACAGGATTTAAGCAGCCTATTTAGGTTAGCGTTTGGATGTTAAAGTTGAAAATGTTGACCTTAGTACTTTAACCTCACTTCCCAATTTTTTAAAGTTAATTATGGTCTTGAGGTGTGAAGTGTAAAGCAAATTGCATGTATGTTATCACATCGATATTGTTATTTTTGTATGGTGATTACCGTTAATACTTTCTTCTTACATATTTGTGCATAAGTACAATAACAACCTAGTCTATCAATAACTTCATACCGTGAAATTACTTAAAATGTAGATTTAAATTGATAAATATTTTATTGTGGGATTACATTTTGTAACCAGTGCTGTAACTTGTGTATAACTGTCCAAATATAATCTCTTAAGACTGTTAACGCTAAAATGCCAGTAAATATCTGTTGTTAGAGTAGTATGAGAAAGGTTACAAAAACATTCCGAATACTCTTTAATACTGTTTTATGCACACTAAGTTATGTGTGATACATTAAACGCGTATTGAGTATAGTACTTTTGACATCTACAGCTACATATAATATTTGAGATACTCGAGCTCAATATTAAATATACATTTAATGACCATTATTGTGACAACCGGATTCATAATAGTACACATTCATTCGGGAAGTAGACATATTCCTTAAATATAATAGGCTCTATTAGTATTTAGTCCAATGATACTATTTATTCACTTAATTAACTGAATGAGCTGGTAAGGTTTAAGCAAGATAACAACTATATATTTGTTATTTTTTTAGCAACAAACTTAAATCAATAAAATACTCAGTCTTTCTTTGTAGTTTATGAATAATTATGTTCGGAGTAAAAGATACCTCCATGAACAAATACATTTTATAATTAGCTGCTACATAACCACGACAATAAGCAGCTTCACATGGTTGACACAAACCTGTCACAGTTATCTTACATTGCAGGGTGCCTTTTCACAAAAAAGTCGTACATTTATGACATCATAAACTGTGCTACATAGCCAATAGCTTTACTTACATAAGCCAAATTGTATTGTAAACTCGGCACTTTTTACAGAAAAAACAAGTTTAATTTTGGAAAGTGCACAGTTTACAACATTTTTGGCGCATGTAAATCTAACCTATTGCCTAGTCATATGGTTTACAACAATATAATTGTGAAGGTGACTTGATAAATACAATTTGTGGCCGATACTGTAAACTTTATCCCTTATTACAGCATGCACGAGTGGATCCTATGGAATGAACTGCAGTCGAGTCTGTAACTGTGGCTCCTGTGACAGGTGGACGGGAGTCTGTAAAACTGACTGTGATTCTGGCTGGCGAGGAGAGAGGTGTGATACAGGTGAGGCATTGGTTTTAAATATACATAAACAACATATATATCAGATGTTTGCTATGTTGCTGCAGCCATGTGTAAGATATTCAGCAATGGACGCTTTCGGACACTATATAGCAGCTTGTAGTAGTCAAAAGACGTCTGCCAGATACTCCGAACATTTGTATGACATGGATGTCAGATACCCGGATGTCCGATTTCACTGATACTAAAATCAATCTATGACTGTCATTTACATTTGGTACGTGTTCTTCCTGCGAAGAGTGCAGTAATGGTGTAACCTATGGCATCAACTGCAACAAGAAATGAGCTGACAGGAAGTGTTTGGATCAATTGATGAGACATGTGGCCGATTCACTGGCAAATGTAACCACGGCTGTGTCTTTTGGGCTGAAGAGAAACTGATTGTACTAAATATGCCTAATATCAGAATATTAAGCAGGCATCACCTATAGAAATGTCAGATGGTGTAAAATAGAAAGCAATGTGTGTGTGGTGCGGGCACAATTTACAATGGTTTTGACGCGTGTATACATACCCTTTGACACACTGACCCACTTACTAACTGACATGTATTATTAAGTGTTACGACGGATTTGTGAAACTGGCTCAGATGATAACGCTAAGTAGTAAAATAAGCACACATTAAGGATTAGCATTTTTAAGCAAGAAAATTAGGATGATTGCTTAATCTGATCTTGTAGGCTTAGGTTTCAGCCCTCCCACTGTAGATGAACATACTCGTTGGACATCATGCGCTTTAGCATACTCTACAATATCGTCCTTAATGGGACCATTGTGTCTGCTAAAAAACATAAAAACAGGACGTTTTTAAAAGACACACCGTGAATACATTTATGTACAAAACTGCTTTAAGAGGACATATTTGGAATGTTTTTCAAATAAAGTAATATTTTCTGGCACGTTTTAAATCTTTCGACATAATATTATTGCACCATAATTGTGACACAACGATGGTCATGCTAAATTGGACGAGTTCATTACAGCACTGAAAAAGTGAAACGTTTACACAATATATGATATATTTCAGAACATGAGTGGCAATGATCAATAGAATATCACCCTTGTGCCCCCTTATCAAATAGCAGAACACTTGGTGATGAAAAGTTACAGCGACGCGGCAATTATTGGGGTTTTAAACTTGTATCAATGTAAGTTGATATATTTGAGGTTCTCTGCATAATAAGTACACACCGTACACAAATAAGTGTAACATAGCTTCCCTTGACTGTTCTTTGATAAACAAATAAACAGATAAAATGATGTAGCCGACAATCATACTGTCTTCTCACAACAGAAAATTCCCTGAGGCTGTACGAATACAATCCCTTTTCAATAATACCAAGACTACTTCAACATATTTGCACATTATGAATTCATTGAACAATAGCCACTAATCACACCAAAACAGTGTAACAACAATGTGCTTATAGTTCAGGATTGTGCTCATGCTAAATCTCAATATCTGTGTTTGTACACCACTCACTTAAAATACATACGTATATTTATACACACATACTGACAGTTAATCCATTTTTTAATCGTTACATTGTATATAAGCACAGGTATACTAATTATACCCCAAAACTTCTCTAGCACGATTCGCCTTTACCATATTAGGAGTAATACAACATATTGTGTGTGTGGCGGGGGGGGGGGGGTGTCGAGTGGGGTTTATGGTACAAAAAACCTCAATACCAAAGTACTGCCATGAATACTTTGTTTGATATAATATTAATATCAAAGTGACACGTGAAGGAATAGTTAGAGGTAAAACAAAACATAAAAATATGTTATTGTTGCGAAAGCTAAGTGCAAACAAGTATGGTTTATTCAGCTTAACATTTATATAGTTATGACTAAAGACAATTGCAATACTTTTATTTTGCTTTCATTTATGACACTGTTATTTCAGAATGTGACAACGGTTACTATGGAGATAACTGTTCAAACCAGTGTCGTGACCGCCATTGTAAAGGGGATTCATCATGTGATCATGTGACCGGGTCATGTGACCAAGGATGTGCGGCTGGATGGAAAGGTGACGACTGTCTTCAAAGTAAGTACAAGAAATCCCATTGTTACAAAAAGGTGGTTTAATACCTACGTCGTAAAATGTTGCAAAATACAAGTACATATGTACTTTGAGTATGTATTAAATAATGTTTAGCAGTTTAAAACAATCATTTATATTATTATATGCAGTGTATTTTGTTGCTGATTAATAATGTGACTGGTTCGGAAGGTGCGGACTGTTTTCAAAGTGAGTACATGAAATGATTTTGAATTTTCCAACAGCAAAAAAGTGATTTTTACGCCTACGTCGTAAAATGTTGTTTAGATAATGTCTATAAGAATAGACAACATTTGTCATATAAGTTATTGGGATACTGACAAGAAGCTTTTAGTAGCTGACAAAGGATCTAGTTTAATACAAACAGTAACCTACAGCTATATAACAAACAGACTCCCAGTTTCACAACGCTATTGTTCATTAATTAACCTGAGGCAATAGGTCAAGTTTATAAATGTTCGATTTGTTTTAACCTGTGCACTTTCACTAGCAAAACTTCTTTTTTTTGTGGGAAAACGCACTATATAAATGGTTAATACACTCATTCTCAGATAAGTGCACAAATACCCAATGTCATTGTCCCTCGCACGTCTAAGTTTAATTTGACACAAACCAAATAGAGATTTTTTGTGTGGATATTACAAATATGTAGTTGTGCCAGTACAAGCTCACCACAAGTGCATGCAAAGCTTAACCTTTTGCACAAGTTATCTTTAGTTTGCCAAAATATCATATTTTCGCTAGTCCCCCGATGAGGGTACATGGCAAAGATCTTTAAAAAAAATATATTACTTGCTTCAATACTGAACACAAAGGTGATGTTTTTTTATAAGGAGTATGTCTGTGACAACTTTTTTTTCTGTACCAGACACTTCATATTATGTCCCCTAAATTGCAATCAGATACGTTTTAATTATCCAATGCACTATCTTTAAAACATGTCAACGTTTAGCAATATTAGCAAAAACAACTCTTTATGCCATTTATTTTTTAAATAGTGAAATATTAACATTATGCCTTTTACGTTTTTGAGCAGTTAATCAAAGTGTGACTTGTAATGTTACGTTATATGTTTATCAGATACGTGAAACAGAACGCCTCCCTTGTATGACTGCAATGGGAAATCTAAACATAATATGTAGTTTTTTTCTGAATGAGACATTGCCTTACATCGCATCAGACCACAGATTATTTTTGTAGTGTATCTCTGAAATCAGATCCTTTTTGACATCAAATACGTTTTTATCAAATACATTAACAGATAACAGTAGCATTATGAGTGGAGGATGTTGAGCTTGTTAACCTCACTGTTTTCATATATGCTACATCAGCAAAAATTACTATTGTTATGGAATAGTTTCAAAACACAAATATGATAGTAACTTAACAGAACGTGTTAAAATGTTGCCAACGTATTTGACATTTAGTTGACATATCTGATGAAATTCTTAACGTATCTGATGAAATAATTAACGAATCTCTGCGGTGGCCTGGGGGGTTCCTGTAAACTTTTGATGCTGTAAATATGCGAGTTCTGTAAGTGCAGTCTTCATAAATCCGTCAGTCCTCAGTTGAGGCAACTGCGTTAAAATCATCAGCGCTGAAACCAAAAGCAGGGGACATAAAGATTTGTGCCATAATCCAAAGGGAAGAATGTCCGCTCGCTGGAGAAACCTCTTGCATCTGTCAAAGGTGAATGCATGGCGCCAGTCTCTGTAACAACTGGCATGTACCTCAAAATGTTTGTCCAACATCCGCTCGGGAATGTTGTCTTCCTGTTTCTAATCAACATCATCTTTCCGGTAAAGCCTTATCTTTGATTTCGCCTATTTTGCAACAATGTATGAAAACAGCTAGTTCTTTGGAAAAGTTTTGGCAGTGGGTGCAGAGGATAGTAGTGATACAAGAGTTTATTCATAGAAAGGTCAAAGCAACTTATCCTCACGTAACACACACAATTAGCCCCTTTGCGTTGATAAGTCCTGGATAAAGTTAATATGTTTTAGTGTTTGCATTAAGCAGTGTAGTTGCTTGTTGATGATAAGTTATATCAGTTAGATAAGTTAGATCTGTTCCTGGTATAACAAAACCATTTTGACTGTGTTTTTGTTTAAGTGGACATTTTGGCATCAAATACGTGAACGTTTGATAATGAAAGTGACTTGCCATCTGATACTGAAACTATGATGGCCAAATAAAATATGTTTTTCTCATATAAGCAAATAAGATTTTATTTTTTAAAACTGTTGTCAGACACTTTTATAATAGCCCTACATTGTTGTAAGTTTCTTTATTATCCGTGTCTGATCTTCTGAATTTTGATCGTTATTTTAATAAACACTTGCAGGTTGTATGTGAGTTAACATTTGGGTTGTATTCTCATGAGGAATATACATATCACTTGTCATGTTAAAGTATTGGACAACTGTAAAATTATCGATACACAATGATTATTTAGATTTTACACAACAAAACATCTGCATGTTAATTGCAAGTATCTGACAGAGTTAAATATCGACTACTCTTTCAGACTGATGATATATAGTATTGAAATTCCTGTTTGGGTCAACCAGTATGAGATCCTGGACGACTACATGCTCTGTCAACATAAAATGGAGCTTTACATTCATATTCTGAAGATTTATTTTTAACTTTTCATCCTAAGCAAGTTGTGCACTTATCTGATAATGAATGTAATGTGTTACAAACGTGTTTTGGGAATTTATTGTTTTCCTTTGTTTGATTGTTGTTTTGCCATGAAATGTTGATTAAAACATATTTAATTAGGGGCATGTGCAAAAATAGTTACTGTTAAACAACAACTTTTAAAAATATGACCTGGTTGTTTTAGAATGTAACAAGGTCACTATGAAGATAGCTCATTTTTTTTTTATTTAGTAAAAGCAAATGTTTTTGTTAATGTTGAGACAGCTAAGTGCAAATAATTGTGGTAATTGAGTTTAACACTTCCTTGTTTTTTGCTAACGATATTTTAATGAATTGTCTTTTTTTGTTCATTATGATATTGTTATTTCAGAATGTGACAACGGTTACTATGAAGATAACTGTTCAAGTCAGTGCATTGGCCGCCATTGTAAAGGGTATTCATCATGTGATCATGTGACCGGGTCATGTGACCAAGGATGTGCAGCTGGATGGAAAGGTGACGACTGTCGTCAAAGTAAGTACAAGAAACGCCCTAGTAACAAAAGGTATTTTGATACCCACATCGTAAAAGGTTGGAAAATACAACTACGTATGTACTTTAAATATGTATCATATGTATCATATTGTTATATGGCAGTGTATTTTGTTACTGATTAATAATTGTGACTTTTTGCATTGCTATATAGGGAAATTTAGTACACTGTGTTTTGTAAGTGATTGTTTGAAGGACGCGTAAACTTTAGTTTGGGAAGTGCTAAATTTAGAACAAGAAGTGCTAAACCAGGAAACCTCTAGAAGGCCGATAAAACGTATACAAATCTTGGTAACATTCTCAAAACAAATAGATGATTCTGGAGGCAAATTAAGACTATAAATAAGGGGTTTTACTTATTTATGAGGACATTCAAGATCAGCTTTCATTTGAAATTCCTGCCTGTGCCTTCTTGGAAACTGGACTACAGTAGCCAATGGGTGAATATATTTTGTTATCAATGACTTTTGCTTAGATCTCTATATTCATTATTTGATTATCCACTGCCATCACATTTTGTACTACCATTTTGTAATGACATATTTTATCTGTCTAACATTGTATTTAGCAAAAGAAATTATTTCATATCTCCTGATCCTCATACTTTCATGAAAACTCGTGATATTGTAAATAATATGTCATACATGGTTTGGCTTTAAAAGCTAAAGTCTTGCTTCACACATTAGGAATATCAAGATAGACTTATTTTAATTGTTGTTTACGCTAAGCCAATGACTACACTAGTGATATAAATTATGGTGATATTGACAAGATGCTTTTATTAGCTGACAAACAAGAAGCAACAGCTATATAACAAACAGAGCCCAGTTTCAAAACACCATTACTATTTATTTATCCTGATGCAATAGGTCGGGTTTATAAATATCCAAAACGTAATAACCTGTGTTCTGTCGATAGAAAAACTTTTTGGGGGAAAGTGCACTTTTTACAACTATTTATAATTATAATGATTCACAAAACTGTCAATACCACAATACTTCCAGGAAATGTCGATTTCAAGTAATTATATATAATATTAATAGTTTCACTTGCAGAAATAGTTAGGGGTAAGAGTAACTCTCAAACAAATAATTCCTACTTCAAAATATGACCTGCTTATTTCAGAACGCGATAAGGCCACTGTGAAGAAATTTGATTTTGTTATCAAAAAGTTTTCGATTTAGTGTTGAGAAAGCTAAGTGCAAAAAATTATATTTATTTGAGCTGAACATTTATTTGGGTTGTTTTTTTTTAAAGATAATTGTAATGAATACTCTTTTTCAACTCTGTTATTTTAGAATGTGACACCGATTCCTATGGGGTTAAATGTTCAAGTCAGTGCAGTGACCGCCATTGTAACGGGAGCTCATCATGTGATCATGTGACTGGGTCATGTGACTATGGATGTGCGGCTGGATGGAAAGGGACAGACTGTCGTCAAAGTGAGTACATGGAATGATTTGAAATCTTCTAGCAGCAAAGTAGTATAAAATGTTGAATAAAATGTAATACATGGTTTGGTTTCAAAAGCTAAATTCTCGCTTCACACGTCAGGAATATTACAACGTTAATGGCAAAAACATCACACTTCTTTTAATATAGACATTTACTTAACAATTTAGTTGAGTGTCATGCTTTACTTTCTTACAAATTATTGTAAACGTGTTCACTATTGTACAGTTTTTGCTGCACATTAACTTCACAATGTTTAAAGTGTTAATGATCTCTATATTTGTAAAAGAAAGAACAATGAAAAGGAACACCACCAAAAAAATTAATTGTGAATTGTATTTTTAACCTAACCTTCTTAGCCAAATAACTTACCTTCTGCCGTAAAAAAATGAATAAAAGCACACATTATATTATCTTTTTGTCGCTTGCAAAAACAGTTTTTCCGTAAAAATTTCATCATAAAACATAATAGTCTTCTATAATGCTAGTTTTCGAACTAAACATTTAGTTTTGAATCTCTAAGAGCCTATGTCAACAATTATTATTACAATAACAGGAATACTGTGAGTTAACATATACTTCTTAATTTAGTTGCCTGTTATTTTTTTCTTTTCTGAGAAAATAATAGAAATAGTTTAACAATTTTTTTAGCTATTGCTTCACTTTAAATCTAAAGTTTTTAAAGTATTAAAGACCTCTATATTGGTATTGTGCTTTTAAACATAACACCAACATCCCCGAACCCCCACCTCTTTTAATCAGACAATAATACCTTTCCTAAAAATAATTGAACAAAACTTTTATTTAATATTTTCGGTCCCCTCTCCTCAAATTGTGATTTCAAATATCTTAATAAAACGTGATAGTCGTCAATACTGCTGGTGTTGCGACCAAACATATACATGGTAATCTCTGAAAGCCTATAGCTAATCTGTTTGATTGGCATTTTTAGAAGTGGAATGGAAATGAGGAGAAACTTGCATATGGATACACACTTCTTTATT
>JAULCD010151373.1:0-11052 GCA_032361085.1 Calliostoma canaliculatum
CTTTTGCATGTCACTAGCGATCACTCAGCGCATCAGACCAATTCACTGATCTGTACAGTTTTGACCACACATACCTCCACGTTAAATCTTTCTTTTACTAGTTGAATAACGACGAAGATATATTTTATTCATTCATACTATTTCCCCTATTTAAATAGGGTTTAAATATTGAGAAAAAAAAACAAACTAATTACTGTTAAAGGTTGTTTTGTGCTTAAATAGTTTATTATTTACAAACTGTAAAGGTAAAGGTCGAAATCAAACATCCGGCCATTGTGTTCGTCCGCGATATCCTCATCGACTAATTTGTGCTTTTCATGGATGGTCCCGCATATATGGAGATAATGTATATTCATGTCATATCTTTGCCAGTTTTCTAGATCTATACGCGTAGGAAATATTCAAACAGCCAGACTAACACGGTGTTTATGTGATGCACAACAGGTTTTGCACTGCAGATTTTGTTTTTGCGCCTCACTGACCGTGTCGATTAAATCAACATTGTTTTCATATTTTACTTTTCATTCTGGCCTTTAAACATTGTTACAGCTTTTATGGTAGAGTTATTCGCAATAATGCGTTGATTTAGTACTATCATACCTTTTAGGCAAAAACATTTTGACGCACACATGTTAACGAGAAACGTAGATCCGGCACGAGTGCAATATAGAATGACAACTGCAATATGGAAGCCCTCCCTAAGATTGCATGGGTATGTAATAAAATTGTAGAACAATGTTGAATAACCGTCAATAAGGCATGGAAGCTTAGGGTGACTCGGCTATTTTGTAACATTTTGTATACGTCATGAACAATTGAACCACATGCTCTTATTTGGTGGGGAATTCTAAAGTCAGGCCGATGAAAGATTATAGCTTCTACAGTGCAGTGCAGTTTTGGTCCTTTTTTGTAACTAATAGATGTGAATGTTTGCAATAATTCCTGACATAATTATGGAAGTCCCATTTCCTACAACAAAAAAACTGCAACAAACATTTTATAAAGATTTTCATCCTTTAACTACAATAGTGAAATTTGATGGCACACACAGATTTCACAGGGCATGGCTAATTTTGAGTTTGGTTGCCTCATGGCACACTTTGAAATAAAACCATTTTTATCCATCAATGCAAGAAAATCATCATATAAGTATAAGTATAGAATAAAGTCCGAAAGCCAAGAGTTCAATCACGTGCGCAACTATTGGAGGGCTTTCGCACTTTATTGTACTTAAACCTAAATTCAGGACTCTGTTTTCTCTGCTATATAGTAGCGTCTTTAAAATGGCACAAGCATGCAGCAACATCAAGACACGTGCACCTTGTTTCAGTGCATGTGCATTTTGTTTTTGTTTCAAAGCACGTGCGCCTTGCTTCTGTTAACTATTGTACACCATTGTACACAATATGTATGTATGTTTGTGACAAAAGGAAGAAAATCATTTAGTGAGTATATCTAATAGCATCGCAAAATACTGGTATTTCTTTTGTTCAAAATTTAACTAATTTTAAACTCTTATTTGTAGATATTTTAAAATAATGTTTTTTTGACAAAATGCCATTTTATTTGCCGATATTTGCCAAGTGCATTCATTAGTTTTGAATTTGTTCTAAATGTTCGTGTGTCTCCTGGAAAAACTGATCGATGATCGACTTCAATAGAAAATACTTTTCACAGCTTTTAAGTCAGTTAAAAGTAAATAATAACATGCCAAAGCAAATGAAACAATCTGATATACCTTTTTGACAAAGAGACCTTAAATATACACAAAATAACTTGAGAAACTTGGCGTTACTTCGCGAACTGAAATTGGGAAGGGAGCTAACTCTAACAGAATAAACAGACAACGGAGTAAAGCTCCATACATTGCATGCAGTGACAAGTCACTGTTGTGAGCATTGACCAGTGAAAATATACATGTATATTTTCACTACTCGGATATTTTATGAATATGAATTATATTTTCACTGTATAATTGTATATTTAATTCACATATATATAATAAATAGGTAATATTGCAACGTCATCTGAATTCCCAGAATTTAGCGAGAGAGCGTTTCAAAATGCTACTTCAAATTATTTACTGGATAGATAACTCAGTAAATTTTATAGTGTTCAAAGGTATTGAGGACATAATATATTGTCAGAAAGTACACAGCATTTTGTTTTACTCAAACAAATGTGCATGGTAATATTTTTTATTGATTTCTTGTAAAAATTGAACAAACATTAAAAAATGTGTCAACTAGTCAACTATGAATTTGGCCAGTCAACAGTCGGGACATTCTACTAATAGTTGTTTCAGCCCTGGTAGTTATATGCGTAATTTTTTTATTTCAGCGGTAATCAGTGATTGATGTCTGCCTTACCACAAAAAGAAGTAAGATAGCAATTATGTAGAATAAGGCCAAGTATAAATTATAATTTTACACTAAAAAATCATTGTTGTTTGGACTTTCATTCTCACCTCATATAAATGCATAAATCATCCAAAATCCTTCAACAACCCTTCGTGTCCAACTGATTTTGTTAATGCCACCATTTTACTTGTAATGAAAGCGTCTGGACCTCGTAACACTCAACCGATATTATTGTTTCCTGAAACTTTATAAACTAATGGCATGATGAACTAATTTTTAGGACTTGTTTTTCTGCAGAAACATTGTACAGTTCAGATAATTTATTTAACCCTTACCGTTCAGCTCACATTTGCAACCGCTGACAGCACATTCATTTGACTCAGGATTGGCTGAAGAAAGTGAAATTGGTATTCCCTGAAATGCGCGCCTTAGGATTTTTTTTAAAAAATAGGGTCTTTTTAGTGGCACATTACGCATATTGTTGGGATGATTATCAACCAAATAACTCGATGAAAAAAAGCAACATTTCTCGTTCAGAACTTTTTTTTACAAAGATATAACTTCTATTTTTTTTTATATAAACCAAAAATCAAATACACAGTAAGAAACAAATTAATTATTCGAATATATCAAAGAATAAATTTAAAGAAATTGTTTTAGGAAGAGAAAATACGAATATAATGCAAGTTAAAATACGTATTGCAAACAAGTCATCTTCCCTACCTTTTTTAAGACCACTATACGTTTTTATCGATGTTATCAGATGTTTTCATTATACGACAATGCACAATAAGTCAATTTTCTTTTTAAAAAATCGAAAAATTATAAGTCCAACGTAAATAAACAAAAAAATTAAGAAACAGGCCAAATTCCACTGCACTGCCTTCCTTACACCAATGCCTTGCTGCAAACTTCATTTGACCTGTTGACGTGGTACTGTGCCTTTTTGAAATTCGGTGATCAAATTGTGTCCGCTCTATTCTAATTTAGATAAGAGACAAACTCCAACATTTCATGGATACACGTAAATGAATGACGTTTAAAATATTCGATTGTGGTATGAAATGTTAAGGGAAGAGTTACCGGTACGTAACTTTTTCATGACATTGAGTGAAGGTGTCATGGCCGATGTGCGTTGTTACACATTTCATTTACCATAAAATGTCCCATGTAAGTACACTTTGTGATAAGATAAGTATCTGCCTACATTCATTATAGATTTAGGAAGGCATTGTTCCGTACAGATGTTTCTTAGTTTTTTAATAGAAGTGCATAACACTTGAACCATAAACTTGTGACGAGAATACATTTATGAACGGCGATGAAACATTTCAAACTTTATTTAATTTCTAGCATAACTTAAGTCTAAAATGAAATTATGCGGACTAATTGTAATTCTAATTAACCGGTAATTATTATTTTTGTCACAGATAGTTTTAACAATGAAAAAGTTGATGGTGTGAACATTTAAAGCAAAAAAAACAAAACAACATCAACACCATGCTATTCGGTTTATACACTATTTTTAAGTTAAGTTAAACAGAGAGAAAAATTTCAAGCTATATTTACTTTTAAGAAGGCGAGTAATAAATAAAATATTAATCTCGCTCCTGTGTCATACCATTGTTATAAAACGAGCGAAAGCGAGTCAGATACTAAAACTATTCACTCGTTTCATAACAATGGTATTGCATGGGAGTTCGTTTAGTATTCTATATTTAGCATAAACATTTTTTGTAAATAAATGGTTCTTATTACTTAAACTACACATATTCAGAAGTGAAATAAACGTCAACATTTGTTTGGGGGAAAAAACTTATTACTATGAAATAGGAACCTGTGGAAGATTTGGCAGACATGACAGGGACTCAAAACAGGTTTCATAGAACATGTTGCAAGGGAAAACAAAATGCCTAAGAAACAAGCACATTTTAAGAAAGAGTAAACATTTTCCCCCTGTAGAAGTAAGGCTTAATTTACATGTGATACCATTTTATTTTGATCTCAGTAACTGTTTCAGGTGATTTAACAATGACAAGTTGTAATGGCAACCTGTTTCAGAATGTGCAGTCTGTTAGTGACCTTGAGCCTGAGCCTGGTGATGAGGATGTATTTGGTGGGAAGCCCCTAGTTGCTGGTGCCGTGTACACCCTGCAACAGGCGGAAATAGACCTGGGAGACCTCCACATTCTGCTGGAGTTGCTGGGCACTGTCAGAGATCTCCCTGGGCAAGTGGACAGGATAGCTCTGCTTCACAACATGGCTCTCGCTGCTTCCATATTCAGAATGTACAGAAAGGTGAGGTATTCCTGTGTCAATAAAACTATAATGCATTTAAAGAAATATCTCCTTTTGGAATATCAGTTTGTTCTATAGATCATTAAAAAGTTGAAATGAGAAGGATATATATTGGTTGCTGTCAGTTTAGATGAAATTTCAAATAAACCAGATAAATTTGTAAATCAGAAATTGTTTTCACAATATGTAATTGGTTTTCTTTGTTATATTTTTGATTAGAAGTTATTCACACTTGAACTGTTCATGACAGCATTCATACTAATTGTTAATTTATTACTTATGCCTCCTCCATACGTAGTGCTGTCCATGTTCCTGTACGGTAGGATGCAAGGAGACAATCTTAGATTGCGACTGAATTAAAAATAACTGAATTGTCAATTACCTTGTCATGGCAACCACCCCTGTGCATCTGCTAACGCACGTGCCGCACGTGACCCACATGACCAGGTGTTCTGATTCACTCTTGATCCTGCCGCCGACCGAGCAGCACATGGATTGGGAGTGAGGAGATCAACTGAGATTGTGACACGTTGATAGTCCCTTCATTACTTAGGGAAGTTTTTACTTTATTTATTGGTCTTTTTTATCATGTTGTTTGATAATTACTTTGATAATACGTAATGTTTTAACGAATCATCCTGTCACTGAACCAAGGTGACACGTGGATAGTCCCTGAAGCTTTTAGGAAAGTTTTCACCTTTGTTTTTTTATCTTTTGCATCATGATGTTTGATATTTATGTTGATATTTACTTTGATTAAACATAATGTTTTAACGTATTTATCATGTCTTCTGCAACTGAGCCAAGGGTCTGTAATGGTTGCAAGTTACGTTTTTCTGCTCATGACCCACATATGTTATGTCCCGATTGTAGTGACAAACATTGTACTGTTGATTCTCGTTGTTCAGAATGCGCCAATATTTCTATTAGCAATTTTCACGAGTACGTTGTCGCAGTTAACAAACGTGTCAAACAACAAGCTAGGAAATCGGTGAAACGCTTATCCGATAATTCTCCTTCTGTTTCAGCCAAAAAGTCTCAGACACATTTTTTGTCATCTCCAGCGGCGGTGAGTATGCCTAGTGAGATTGAATTAGAAAGTTCAGAGTCAGAAGCCTCGGGTTTTCAATCTGCTGATAAGATTGATAATGCTGACCCGACCCCCCCTATTGCCCGACAGCTGTGGTACTCGTTCTGACTACCTAACTCACACTCTGGTCTGTACCAGACCCACCTACACCCATTCAACCTTCTCAGGTGGGCGGCTGGCTGCTCCTAATATTTGAGAACTAGGCTCTCTTGGACGACTCCTACGCTCACCAGGATGTATGCGAGGGCTTTCGGTTGCCCTTGCAGGGTTCTCCACCTCTAACCTCTAACACCTCTATCTGGACAACGGCCTGCATGTTCAAGCCAGTTCCACGATGCTCAGTCAGCAGTTGATGTTTCTCACCAAGCTACTCAGACAATTAGGGTGGCTGGTGAACTAGGAGAAGTCGGAGTTCATCCCGTCGCAGGACTTGTAGTTCCTAGGGATCTGCTTCCAGACTCATGTAAACTAGATTTCAGTTTACCCCGACCGTTGGATCAATATCCAGGAAGCGGTATTGTCCCTGTTACAAGGGCCGGCCTCCGTACTTCAGTGGCAGCAGGTACTGGGACTGTTGTCTTCAGCCCAGGCCCTGACTTACAGAGGAACGTTACAGCTTCGACCACTGCAACGGTTTCAAAGGCCACACCTTCTCTTCCCGCTACGCCTCTTGCAGTTACCCCTGAAACTCCAAGAGCATCTGAGGTGGTGGCTTCACCCCTTGAACGTCTATACCGGCGTTTGCATGAGCGAGCCTCCGTACTGTCTACACCTGTTTGTGGACGCCTCCAACGAAGGCTGGGCAGCCCACTTCCTGAACCACACGGCCTTCGGGCTGTGGTCAGATGAAGAGAAAGCCAAGCACATAAACAACCTGGAGTTTATTGCAGTGATAAGGTCGAGGCTGCTTCTCAGGTTAGCCTTTCAGTTCTTTGCACTGGTTGACTCACTCAACCTCACAGTCCGCGCTTGTCATATCCCGGGAGTCCGCAACGTCATAGCCTTGTCTTTTCCCTCCAATCTGTCAGCGACAGAGTGGGGGCTGAGTCACAAGGTGTTCAAGTCTCTCACAGTGCAACTGTGGAGACCGCTGGTGCATCTGTTTGCGACACTGTTCAACCCCAAACTGCCAACGTTTGTGTCTCCAATTCCCTAACCAGCCGCCATGGACCACGATGCTCTAGCGACCTCTTGGAGGGGCTATACGCGTATGCTTGTCCACCCATTGTTCTGTTGCAAAGGTTGCTAAAAAAGATCAGGCAGACGGCCAGCCGCAGGTTGCTCCACGTAGCACCTTTTTAGCCGACCCGCCAAGGATCCGCCTTCCGGTCGGGCCAAGCTACTAATACATCCGCACACAAGAACTTGGCATCAGGGTGTTTCCAAGCTGGAACTTCACGTTGGGTCATCTTTAAAAGTCACTCTTAGCTAAGGGTTACTCTAGGAAGACCGCAAATGTGGTAGCAAACGTTTACGGACGTTCTACCCAATCCTTATATGACGATAGGTGGAATTCTTTCCAGTCTTAGGCCAGGTCCAAGGAATTTGACCCCACCAAGGCATCACCACCTCAGGTAGCTGATTATTTGATATTTTTGCGTGATACTAAGCACCTCAAGGGCTCTACTTTAGGTACTTATCTAGCAGCTTTGGCCTCTGTAATTCCAGGACCGTCGGGAGTTAAACTCTCCAGGGTTCCGGAATTACAGGCGCTTGTTAGATCTTGTAAGATTAAAGATGCTAGCCTCAGGTTTAGACCCCCAGCAAAATTCGTCCGGAAAGCGGGATTTCCGGATATCTTGAGTCCGTATATACGGGACACGACTGTATTAACAATCTATGACACAACAGTCTTTAGTTGATGAAATATACACCTGGCCTCTCTATAGTCTTAATAAAATGGGCTGGTAACAATTAGGGGTCATGTTTGTGTTTTTCTTTTTATGTAGTTTTAGTATATTTGAATATATCTTACTCTTTAATGAGGTGCGATCCCCTGTTTTGTGTGCATGCTATTTGCGCATGTCTTCCTGGTAATTGTAAAAAATATAGCTTCGCTACCAGTTCCACATTCGTGCAGAACAAAATTAGAAATTTTGGTCAGTAAACTAAGATCAGTAAAAGGCATGGACAACCTTGCATGTGAATTCAATGTGTTCGTGAATGTCACAAAATATTACAATTTGGCTAAGTTGTCATAAATCCCCATGCCTTATGAATGTGCTTACAACACTGTTCAACAATTTATCATTTTCTGTACTGCCTGACCTGTCTGAATAACAATAATTATTAAACATAGTAAGGTTGGTGTTTGTGTGTTTTTTTTAAAATGTTTTATGTCACCTCATTTTGAGTATTGTTTGTTTAAATTAGGTATTGTTGAGCCTGTCAGTTGCTGGCAATTTGGCCGGACTCGGTAATTATTAGTGAGTTATTTTATCGTAACCATGCAGACACTAATTAGTTGTTTTTTTCCCCTGAGATGTATGTGTTGTACATTATGTTTTATGCTATGTAGGTCAGTGAAGGAGTTTGTGAATGAGCTGTTGGAACTGACATCCACTGACAGTACATTGAGACGTGTTATCCGAGCCCAAACCCACCTCTGGCACTTTATCATCACACAGGAAGAAAAGTGTCATCTGGTAAGAACTCTCCATAGTTTCATAAAATTGGGGGAACTATAAAATCAGCAAAAATACTCCCGATTGACAAATAACACGTCCATCCTTATTTATGTCTCACTTTGAAATAGCCATTTGAAAGTTAACTACTAAAAAAAAGTATCAAGAAATTTATAGACCTTACAGTAATATCTGTTAAATTATACATTTTGGTTCACATTGTTCCTCATGAACCATGTCCATGTTTGAAAAATTACCACACTTTAGGCTGTATAGGAACAAATCAAGCATTCATTCGGGTGTAAATTTCTAAAAAAATAAATAATAGCAGAACAATCAACTCGCTGTGCCCAAGACAAAAACCACACTCGGAGATCGGGCTTTCTCTGTTGCTGCACCTAAACTCTGGAACTCTCTGCCGCAGTCTATCACATCAACTACCAGTCTCTCCTCATTCCGCTCCACTCTAAAGACTTTTCTCTTCCGTGAAGCACACTGTTGACTCTGTGTTTCTCCAATTGACTCTAGTTTAAACTTGTGTTTCTCCAATTGACTCTAGTTTAAACTCCTGTACAGCGCCAGTGAGCGACAGTTATGCCGGAGATTAGGCGCTTTATAAATCCATTTATTATATTATTATTATATTAACCAGTTTTGAGACCTAAGTGACATGGTTTTTACTTTCATTGCTTTAGACTGAATGCAATCAACTAGTATATGCTCTGCTTGTGAAAGATCGCAAGCGAATGCTGGCAAGATTTTCAATATTGATTTTCCCCATTGTATATTCATGTTTACCCAAGTCTTACACAAAATGTAATATTACTGTATGGGTAAATCTTTCACCATTGCGCGTTTGGTTGAACAAAGCAAAAGCTCCAAGATAATTTGTGCATCGAGATCAAATTAACACTTTTAAGATCTTTATTTACTCAAATTTACACACATTATCCACATTTTCTGAGTCAAATTAAAAACTTCACAATTCTAAAATTTTTATAATTTGACCAGTTGGGCACAGCATCTTATACTTTCTGTCAAGCACAGACTTAACTTAGCCCCCCATACGCTCCGTCCCAGTCTCACCTTAATTCCGAGTTAGAATCGAGTTGCTGGATTCAAACCCCTACTCTACTTACTAGATAAATTTACCTGAATCCTGACACCATGCACCTTCCCCAAGAAACTTCATTTTTGGTTAGGTTTATATAGCTGTTACGGGGTGAAATATGGCTCAATTATACCCCCATAAACAAAGGTAAATGAATATACAAGAATATCAAGTAATATCACAGTTTTATTGTGAATCAATGGATAAATAGACAATAACAATAGATTCTGTCACAAAGTCAAATAATAGATTTTGAATCAATGACAACCTTCTAAAATTCCAACGGAATATTGCTAAGTCGCTAAGACAAGAGACTAGTAAAGGCTTTAGCAGCGACTTATGTTTTAGTCAATTATCATACATACTAAATGCTATTATTTATCGCTTGCGATAACCTACGAATCATGTATTATGGAAATAAAAATACGATACCTGTTTGACCCCTCTTGACTTCACGCACGCGCTATCACAGGGGCTCTCGAGACCGTTCGAGGTCTCGTTCGTCGAGTTCTCGTCATCATCGGCACTCCGGACGTGGTCGATCTCGATCACGATCCTCCTCGACCTCTGATTCACGCTCCCGTTCTCGCTCCTATACAGACCGTAGTCTTCGTTCACATCGGTATCGCTCCAGGCGTTCTCGATCCCGCTCTCGATCCCGATCTCGTCAATCGGGTAGGCTACGTCGGCGAGTAACCCTCTTTCCGCTACGCTATACCTAAACCTAAACCCGCTCAAACACGCGAGGAGATGTTTGCGGAATGGGAGGAATTTGTCAAGGCACGCGAGTCTCAACAGGCCGCGGGGACACAGTCGAGCTCGACTGGTCCCGTTCCTTCGACTTCGACCGCTACTACTACGTTGTAGTGCAAAATCGATACCCGCTACTTCCGACGGTTTGTCCTCCAGTCCCCCTCGGCTTATAAGGGAAACGGAAGTAATCGCATTCATGGCAAACAATTTTTCGCCTCCGGACGGTAAAGCGCCTTCCGCTCAGACTTTCCAGATTGGAGAGTACCCTTCTACAATCACCTTACCGCCGCCAGCTGTTTTTAAGAAGCTTGCGTCGGATATGGACACCTCGTTTGTCGAGGACGTCCTTTTGCCGTCCGCACGTTCGTCCTAAATATCCCATCCATGACGTTCCGTTCACACGCCCCCAGACCAAAAATCTTGACTGGGAAGTCCTCATGGCGAGTAAGGCCATGTCTTACATGGTGGAAGATAAAATAATATCGGCCATGGACGATATGGCGCGCCATCAACTCCTCCCTCCCGGCATGATTGCCCACCTGTCGGATGTGCTGCTTCTACAGTGATGTTACGTCCGTCTCTCATGGAGGACGATCACTATCTGATGGCTATGTTCTCCACTCTCAACAAGTTTTTGGTTGATGCAGTTGACCACACCCGTTACCTGTCTGCGCAGCTGACGCTCTGTCGGCGCCAGGGGTTCGTGTCAAATGAACGAATGCCTGAAATGCACAGACCGTCCCTTCTCAGAGGCAAGTGGTCTTCACAACGCCTCTATGACGGGCTTCTTGCTCCAATCTTGGCCAAGATGCACGA
>JAULCD010151484.1:0-11052 GCA_032361085.1 Calliostoma canaliculatum
AACGTAGAGATCGGCACCGGTTCCAAATCGATTTCTGCGTTATGACAGTCGTAAGCCTATGATAAGAAACAACTCCATATGACATTGTTTCGTCAAATCACGATCAACTTAGCCTAAACTCGCTTTGGGAAACGCCCCCCTGCAACATTCTCTTTAAATAATAGTGATAAAAAAATCTACTCACATTTTAAGTTAGTAGATTCCGAAATTAGTAACACGTTTGTGGTGCTTCGTGAAAGGCAAACATTATTAAAGACTTGCGTATAGTTTTAATGAAGTGCACTGTGTTAGCTATGCTGAATGATCTCATAAACGGACATATTTAAGGTGTACATAATCACTTAAATATCACGTTGGTAGAATTTTGGCCAGTTATCTCGGTTATTGTGAGATACGTATGTATGAGCTATACAATTTTTTTAAATAAATACAAAACAAAACGCCAATAAAAAAAAAAGAACAAGCGACAAGAAAACATTTGTACAAAAACATGTGTGTTGTAAAATTTGTAAAGTGTATAATGAATATAATTTTTGAACAAATGTTAAATGTAAAACAAACACAGGTATATAAAAACTATTTTGATTTTGTTTAGAACAAACAACGTTAACTTATATTATAATCAGAAACCAGATTCATTCATTACTTACTTTACCGAGTAAATTTTTAACGATTGTTATGGACAATCTTCAGTCATGAATCGATTTGCTTTATTTGGGGGAAAACTGTTAACAAGCGTTACTTAAACAAAATAACACACAGGCTTATCAATATGTATCGGTTTCCTTACAATATAACTGTCTTTTACATTTAGCCTTGGGCTTTGTTATTGTGTTAAGTGGCCCCACAAATTAACAAATAAACAAATTAAAGAAGATAATAAGATTGGTGTTCCACAGCACAAGATGATGGTAGTTTTAAGTTGTACCTTATTTAATTCATCCCTTCGAAATTTATAAATTAAAATTATAAACTGTTTTAAACATATATCCCCTCTGGTCATATTTATTAACATATTCACATCACACAACCTTTTTTAACACAAATTGCGTATGGAGTATGATATTACTACTTGAATAGCAATTACGTAATTTTAAGTGACCCTGAGAGTACTTAAAATACAATTTGGATATAGTTTTAGATAGTTGACCCCACTTGAAGGGATGTCCTTCTGGGATCTATTGTAATAACTGCTAGTGGTGCTGATGGGTTTGCCCCTTCATAACGTGAGTGCAAACAGTGCTGTCGTGCCAATGGTGATATCACTTATGATTGCATCTGCTCCATGGTGGATTGGCTGTAAGAGATTAATACACAACAAGCTGCACAACCCTTGTGTTTGGGTTAGGAAATGTAATGTGAAAAACGTATTTGTCGAGACTAAAATACATTCTAATTAGCAAAAGTATTAAGAGAAATCAATAGAGTATTAGTAAACCAAATATACTAAGTTTTTGATGACAGCATCTAAGCCCATGTACGTTAAACATTTTTTATAACGTGATGTTTTATATCATTGCTGTTTAAACTGAAGCAGCTGCTTGAAAACGTTAGTATATCCTATCTTACCTATTGTTTAGTTTCGAAATACATATGTGTTTTAAAAATATTTTAAAACATCTACAGAAATATGTTACGGGGTATGCGGTGTAAATTAAAACGCAATGGAAGTAATAACTGAAGTAGAGTTTTAGCGGCTTTAGCACTACTGCACGTTTCTGTAATACTAAAAGGTGCATAAAGTGACAGTTTCGGAAATCTTTAATTTGAGATATGTTGAAAACATTGCTACTTCCTGTCCCTGGTGTAATAGCCGGAAGACAGTATAGAGACAAGCTCAGACATAATTTTGTCCCTTGACACCTGAAAAATGCGCCTGATCCGGCTTAAGGCCATCTATAATCTGCCACAGTCTGGTCTGAGAGGGCCCCTATCTCAACAAAGCTGTCGTTTAGACATGATTCATGATCTGAAAAAATAATGGAATATTTGCTGTTTTGTTATCTTGTCTCAAGTGACTGAGCTGTTTTACGAGAAGCGCATGCTTCACAGACATGCATATATTCAAATACCGTGAAGAAATAACAACATACTTGTTTTATGTATAATAGCTGACATTCTAGGTAAACAAATAATACACACTGAAAAATGTACAGAAATTACTCAGCGGATTGTCATTGGTTTGATGAGATTTCCACTTTAAATCTCATCAAACCAATAAAAATCCGCTGAATAATTTCTATACATGTTTTTAAGCGAAATTAAAATTAAATTGTCACAATTGGCTCTCGTGATACCTCACTGACTATTGCTCATCAAACACGACTGATGTCCAACGATAGTTTGTGACACTTCCTATGCTGGCGTTGACCTTTACATTTATAAATATTGAATGTTTCTTTAATGTTGACAAAAACAGAACTATTCACAAAAGAGAACTTTTAATTTTACACACTAACCTTATATTAAAGCGGACAAGTCTGAGGTTAAGTGTGACATTATTCATGATGCTATTTTAAAGGTTCAACTCATGACAGTCGTTGCAAGAGTTATGTTGGAGGTTGCTAGCATCTACACCGAAACGTCACACCAAGACAATAAAGAAGTTGACAACCATACGAAACCGTGTTGAAGTTCAATACAACCTTTAAAACGTCTCACATGTTGGGGGAACAGATTTAATTTTTATATTCTATGACACCAGGGCCCCTTTCCTCACAGCAATCTTAGGCCAAGTTGATTGTCAGTGATTTTTGAAACCATGTCCTCTGGAATTGTTTGTTATCATAGGTTTTCGATTGTTGTAGCGCAGAGATCGCTTTGAAACCGGTGCCAAATGGCACCGGTTTCAAAACGATCTTTGCGCTACGACAGCCGTAAGTCAATGTTATATTTTAGCACTTACGATCAACTTAGCCTAAGACCGCTTTGAGGTACGGGGCCCTGTTTTGTTGCACATACAGTTAAGAAAGCAACATGTGTTGTACACTGATAATCAGTGATAATATCAGGAGTTCGCTGAAGTGTAATGATTACAGCTCAACTAGTGACACCCGCTCGTACACATTTCAATTATTTATTTGTTTATTGGTTAATTATAATTTCTTGCTTAAAATAATCCCACATTAACAATGATGCAAAAATAACTATTTATATTTAATTTAAATAGTTTCAACAAAAATATTTTTCCTCAACGATGAAATATTAATAATAGAAATATCAACTCCACAGTAATTTCTAAATCGTTATCTGTCAAGACAGATTCCATTGGACATTCTGGCTATAAGAATAGAAACTGTGTGCGTGAACTACTGAAATTCAGTGATGGCAGCACAATCCATATACATACACATTTATTATGAAGATTTTGTTTTTATTGGATTAATACAAACAAACCAGTACATTCTTTGTTGTTTTCTTGCTAATTATTTAGCATTTTTATAGGAAAACAAAAATAGTTTGCAGAATACTAGGCATATGACAGTTGTTTTTATACATAGGATGTCAACACATGCAATTTAATTACCAACACAGTCAAATTCCAGGAAACATCTAAAATGAACTTTGTGTATGTATCTTTATTAAACTTGTACAATTGGGATAGAGCATATCTTCAAAAATAATTTTCTTATGCATAAGCATAACATTTTTATTTTAAGAAAACATGTTTATTTGCCAAATTATTTATTGGGATATAGTTTTAATAGTTTATGCTCTAAATTACCTTTTTGTCTTGAATGATTTAATACGCTACTTACTATTTCTACTTCTAATGTAAACTCTTTATTGGGACATTTAGTATTCCAGTGTAATCTGCCCAACGACTACGTGTGGTACATTAAACCCAGCCCGTCACAAGTCTACGAGAATTTAAAATTGACTATCGACTCTGGCGCTGTTGTCCTTAATCTAAAATGGGGAAACGTAGTCCGGTAGAATAATCAATTGTTGATAAAGTAATGCTAATAAGGATAATTACTTCACATCGATTAATGTTATAAACAAAACGTTCACAATGATGTGGTGAGTAAAAAGATTCAATTTTATAATACCAACATCGTTGTTAACTGACTTTTGGAAGAAAACTCGATTTTCTTTCAAATTGACAGTTAATAACAACTTTGTGAGCCCACCCAATGAGCCAACTTTAGCTTTTGTCCCATGCTTTGTCATTTGCGCTTATTTGTTTTAGTAACTGTATATAAATCTAAACAGTAAAATTTAGTCCAATGAAAGTAAGAAGAAAAAGACATTATCAGATTTCAATACATCAAAACATTACTGTTCTTATATAATTCAAATTGACACATTTTATATTGTTTTCAAACAGTTCCTTAATGAGCTCCTTTAGCTATAAACCGTCAAGGCCCGAGAATGACCTGAATACTTTATCTGTCGGTATCGATTTCATTGGACAGTGTGGCAATGTAAATATAAAAACATAAAAGCTGCATGCACTACTGTTTAAACAGCCCAAGAGAGTCAGTTTTAGATTCTACTAACATGAAGTCAATGTTTTAAGCGTCACGTCCTACGAGTTTAGTTGGCATTTCAAGGTAGTGATCAGTACCTTAGGGCCGTTTCACAAAGTCGTCGTATATTTTCGACGTCGTAAATCATTTCACTTGATTAAGTTTACAAATGTCAAACATCGTCGTGAACTATGCACTTTCCAAAGAAAAACAACACGATTTTCTTTGAAAAGTGCACAGTTTACAACTTTTTGTGACATTTATAAACATGGGCCCCGTTCCTCAAAGCGATCTTAGACTAAGTTGATTGTAAGGGCTAAAATAGAACATTTGCTTATGACTGTCGTCGCGCAGAGATGCTTTGGAACCGATGCTGTTCGGCACTAGTTCCCAATCAATTTCTGTGCTACGACAGTCCTAAGCATATAAGAAACAACTTCATTAGGACATTGTTTCAAAACTCACTTACGACAAACTTAGTCTAAGAAACGGGGCCTGAACCACTGGCTCAGGAACATGGTTTACGTCAATTTACGACGACTTTGTGAAACGGTACCTTGTTACCTTTAATGTGTTTGCCATTCTAACAAGTCATTGTCATGATTTGTTTACGCAAAATATTCAATCAAGACAGTATTTCTAAGTAATCAAGCCTGCATTGACTACGTTCCCAAACCACAACCAATGTTGATAATGTAGTCTACATTTCCATCACCCACGTCTCAGTGTTGATCAATATATTTTTTATTGTCTGCAAAAGTTGCAGAGCTGCTCGTTATTCAATATGTTATTGTTCTCTTTCGTACTCTTTAATAGAAGTAGACAACTGTGTGTTGGTTTCTATCTAAACGCTATTTTAAACCATCGGTACATGTACTATACATAAAAACAAAGACACCCTATATATTATCATATGACCCGTATGTTACAGAGATGAAAGCTGCACGCATTATTATGCCATTTAGACAGTGACAAATTCGCCTTTATGTTACTTTTAGGATGACACTATCTGAAAACGTTAATATTTTATCACTTTGCATGGTTGCGTCCTGGACTAGACTCAACCACGAAAGTAATATAATATTAACTTTTTTCAGATAACGTGATCCTAAATATTACATAAAATTGACTCCGCGATGTTTCACGTGTTTTCAAAAGGATAAAAGTGTCATTTTGTGCTGGTAACACCCGTTGAACGTGTTCTAATCGTGTGTCATGTGCTAATCATTTGTGTTGCTGACTTTCCCAATCGTGTACATAACATACATAATTAAGGAATGTTCAACGTAAGTCTACGTTTGTTAGCGACGTTTCGGGGTATATGCTTGCTGCGTCATAAGGTGAATATATTCACCCAATAAAGGAGCAAACATATGCCCAGAAACGTCGTGAACACATGTACACGAGTTGACATTCGACAATCCTGAATTATGCCTTATTCCTTCTAAATGTTCCTAAAAGACTTGCACATACTGTTATACGCATTTCCATATGCATTTATTCGTCTCAAATCTAATGCGATTGTGAATACTTAAACAGATTGAAGCATATCCACTAGATCCATAAGATACATGTTTGTGGTGCTAATGGATTTAGCACTTTTTACCGGGAGTACAAACAGTGCTGTGGCGCTCTTGTTAATAGCACTTAGCATTTGGTCCATTAGGAATTATATTTGTGGAGGCCATGACTGAGAATACATCTGGCAATTTCATATTTTTGTGGAAAAAACAAGATCACTCTGATTATATCGCCATACATTTAACAAACGAGTAAGAATATAACATTCATTTTTTGGGCAATTTCACAATTCAGGAGATCAAATTACATACTAGCACCATAGTCTGTAACATATTTTCACATACACATTGTATCTTTATTTAATTTTAGAGGGGAAATTTGTAAAAGAGAATAAAAACATATTGAGTTTCCGGTCTTTTTTCATTGTTTTTGAAAAAAATCGTCCAAGACCGTTTGAGAAAGTATATTTTATCTTTTGTTTATTTTTTCTAACTTTTTAATGTGCAATTCACAGCCTCTTGTGTTTGAATTTCGAAATTGGTGATATATTAAGGCCATAGGCAAACTTTTAACCAAGAAATTCCAATTTTCAAGGATTCATAAATCTTCTTTCAACTTTTCTGATAAGTTGGAAGAATCATACATACATTATGTTAAGTATATTTAATCAATGTCGGATGATATCTCACATGATATCTGTCACTGGATACAACACCGAAATTATTCAGCGGATTTACATCATCAAACCAATAGAGTGAGTGAGTGGGTTAGGGTTTAACGCCTTTTTCAACAATTTTTCAGTTACATCGCAGCGGTCAGATTTTACAGCAGGGGAACACCTAGTCAAACCAATAGAAAGCCACTGAATGATTTCTATACATTTTTTTTCTGGCGTGTATTTAGCATTTTCATGTTATTACTGATTTCTCTACAGGAACCTTTTTGACGTTGTCTGTCTTAAAAGATATATACATTTAATCACCCCTTTACAGTTAATGTGTGCTATTATTATATGATACAACTAATGACGCAGTTACAGCCTTCACAATATGAGTATAGAATATAGCAGTTAATGTGGTTACTTTGTTGGATAGGTCACTCGCTTCACTGACGCCCGGAATGTAATAACAACAAAGCACTAGAAAGACAAAAATAGTTGAATGTTCTTTTTCCAATATATCCAAAACTGAACACTTGACACAAGCGTCTTATCCTGTATTAAAGCCATCTACAATCTGTCACAAGATTTCTGAGAGGGTCTCTTTCTTGACAAGTGTGAGTAAATGAGTTACAGTTTAACGCCGTTTTCAACAATTCTGTAGTGCTATTACGGCGGCAAAGGTTACGACAGGAGGAAAGCCTGCATCACCAATGTGGTTATGTGATGCAGTGAAACCTGCGATCGTCGGTTGATACCTGCGAACCAATCAAGAGTGTTACTGTGTTACAGCATTGCAATCCATTCTTAACAAAGTTAACGTTCAGATATGATGTACGAGAAACAAAACGGAATCATGCTGTGTTATACGATTTCGGTAGAATGAATCAATAAATCTTATTAAACGATTGAAATAATTTCGTCCTCGATTAAAGTAAACATATTATTTATGAATGAAAACCAAGAAAGAATATAATGGTTTAAGGTTTTGTGGTCATTATTCTGACGCATGCACGCTTTAATAAATCAATATTTAAACAATTTAAACAACACAATTGTCAGTGATCCGTTTATGCAGTTTCTATATCGGCAATGCATGCACGCCCGTGTTTTGAATGACATTGGACTCAGATCAGCTTTGGCACTAATTCCTTACATTCACACAATAGAAGTCAAAGCCACGCTCGTGTAAACTGGGGAATAAAATCTTTGTAATCCTGTCCATACGAAGATGAGTATTAAACATGATGACATGATTATCCTTTAATTCTCACAGTGTTTATTGACTTTTTTGTACCAGAGGGACACGTGTTAGTATGGCATTACTGTTCTTTACACTCACCTCGCTATTACACAAGATGAACACTTAGAGCGCCAAGCTCAACAATTGTCATTTTACAAAGGCTAACGTAAATATTCTGCTGAAAATATATCCTGTAATAATTGGTTTGAAAGAGCTCCTATCGGAGCTCTTTCAAACCAATTATTACAGGATATACTTTTAGCAGCATAGCTAATCAGTGTTTTAAGTCCTATTAAAATCAGCGCGGCATTCTAAGGGTTAATATAACAACGTTTTATGATGCCATCAAAATCTTGTTTTATCTCATATTTGTTGTTCTCCCATATGTACAAGCTAAACTCCACACTGAAGCTTATGTATCCATATTAATAATCGGAGTCTTGTGTAAAAAACACCTTTAAGTTTTTTGATAGAAATAGAAATCCGCTTATTAATTTATATATATATTTTTTTTCCAATGAGTGTTATTTGTTCAGTGATCAAATGCGTAGCAAATTCATACCCTACCATGTAGCTTTTACAATTTATAAATTTAATTTGATTCTGATCATAGTCCAAATTTATTTGCAAAAGCCATCACTCAAGTTAATAACCGTTGCTGTCACTGAACAGCGCAATTTATAGTCTTGCTGTTGTGGTATTGCAGTGGTGTACGAGTTAAATATGTACAACCAAACAACTCTGTGTCTGCAATTGATGGAATCATCTTGTATGTTAACACCTTATGAGTGTTGAAAGTTTCTTATAAATATTCATGGCTATTTTTTACAACTGTGCACCATTAGCCGATGTGAATTCATTTAAGGTTCTTAACCAGTAGGCGATTGTGTTGCAGCCACTACCATGTACATCATAGGTCAGAAATGACTCCTAGACTTGTTTGTGGCTATCAAGTTTCAAATATCAAGTTATCTATCAAAGGTCAAACTTACATTCTTCTGTCATGATTAATATAATAACACGGGAACTTTGAGTGTTAGACGAAGCGATGCTTTTGTAGTATAGTAAAGGAAACATAAGCAGCTACATTTGAAGTGTGTACACAGGAAAACAAAAAAGGACAAAATCTGTTACTTAAACGATCTGTCACGGAAAACATGATTCGTACGAGGGCTTGTGAAACGTTATACATTGTAAGCCTAACTGTGAAAGACCCGTACCAAGTCAATGGTTTTTATTTATTTCTCTACATTGTCCACTCCTAGGTTTACACACTTCTGCCAGCGACGCTGCAAGGCCTGGTTGCAAGTCAAGATGAAAACGTCTTTAACTACCCTAAACAAGTCATTCATAGCAGCAATGACGTCATCAATACTAGGAAAATGGTTCCTTTTTTATTTTGGGAAACAGGTGAAAGTCTGAAGGGGCCAAATCGGTTGAATAAGGGGGATGGTCAATGAGTTCGAAGACACAATCATACATTACTGACATGGCAACTATCGATTTGTAAGCAGAAGCATTGTCTTGGTGAAACAGGGCTCATTTAGTGAGCATTCCCCGTCGCTTAGCTTTGATAGCTTCACCTTTTTCAAGATAGTCAATGAGCATAACACCTTTGGAATTCCAAAAGATTGTCATCACTGTTCCAGCAGAAGGAATCTATTTAGTTCTTCTAGGGGCTAGTGGTTCCGGGTGCTTCCATTGTTTAGACTGTATTTTGGTTTCTGGTTTAAAGTGATGGTTTCATCCATGGTTACAAATCGGGCCAAACAATCACCAAAATATACTTCAACACGACATAAATTGTCACGGGACGTCAAGAGCTTTGGCTGCCATCTTGCAGAAACTTTTGTCATTCCCAACTCGTTGGTGATGAAGTGCTCAACCCTTTCATGAGAGATGCCTAAAACACTGGCAATATGTCGAGTGGTCAATCGTCGATCAGCATACGGGTTATACACCCGGGTAATGTTTTCTGGAATGGTTGATGTTAAAAGCCTTCCTGGACGCGGGTCTTCGTCAAGGCTCTCTTTGCATGATTGAATTCAGTAGCCCATTTCTTCACGGTGGAAAAGGAATGGACATCATCCCCTAAAGTGGAGACCATGTCAGCATGTATTTTTGTTTGAGTTTGCCGCTTAAGGTACAGGTACATGATAACTGGCTCATAACCAGTTCTATTTTCCATTTCTGGTGATTTCAATGGATAGGTTTCAATGGATAGTTTACAATAAAACAATAATAACACCACAGTTGCAGTTCTTATGTCCATGATTTATTAAAATATTGTACTTGTTGGTGGCAAATGTTTGTTTCAATCCGATTGATATATCCCTATAGCCAGACCTCGTACAATAGCCGATTAAAATTCTAACTGATTCAATAAAGATAAGACTTAGAATTAAGACATCTAAAACACCTGGACCCCGTTTCTCAAAGTGACCACTTTTTGTGCCATTTAAAAACATGGGCCCCGTTCCTCAAAGCGATCTTAGACTAAGTTGATCGTAAGTGGTAAAATACAACATTGACTTACGACTGTCGTAGCGCAGAAATCGGTTTGGAACCGGCGACATTCGGCACCGGTTCCAAATCGATCACTGCGCTACGACAGTTGTAAGCCTATGGTTAGAAAAAACTCTACAAGGGCATTGTTTTAAAAATCACTTACGATCATCTTAGTCTAAGACCGCTTTGAGGAACGGGGCCCTGGTCGCTTTGCTACTGACGTCTCTGACAGTCAAGATACGAGCATAGATTTATTTATTTAATTCATTAGGGCTGCTACTGACGACCTCTCAATGCATTTTATCTTATTTTAAAGTCATCTTTAATCTGCCATAGGCGAGTCTGAAAGGGTTCCTGTCTCTTCAAGATGTTGTCTGGAAACACATTATTTTGCCCTTTAATCATTTCAGTGACGTAGACAGAAAACCAATCAACTCACCAGATAACATTCTTCCTACTTAATACTACTTGGTACCTGCATGATATCATCTTGTGTATATTACATAGCATTACAAAACTTGCTAAGAACATACAATACTGTATGTGTGTAGTTTCATTACACTAACTTCTAGTGAGTGAGTGAGTGAGTTATTGTTTTACGCCGTTTGGGCAATATTACAGCCATTAACGGCGAGATGGTTTAAGTATTT
>JAULCD010151594.1:0-11051 GCA_032361085.1 Calliostoma canaliculatum
TCGTGAGCCTATGAAAAAAACTAACTCCACAGGACAGCATTTTTTAAAAATAAGATACGATCAATTTAGCCCAAGATGGCTTTAAAGAACGAGGCCCTGTAGGAGCTCTTTTAAACAAATTACCACAGAATAGGTTTTCAACAGCCTGTTTTAGTTGGAATTTCAAAACTTAAATGAGGAAATGTTGTGCTCAGCACTTAAAAGGGTTAATGGTCATGAAAAAAATATTGACCAAAATTTATATTTGTTTAACCATTACAGTGCTGAAATGGGGCAAGTATAACATAAAACTGTTACTTTGTGCTGGGAAAAACCTTTCCTGTCATAATTTGTGTAAAAGAGCTCCTTCAGGAGCTCTTTTACACAAATTATGACAGAAAAGGTTTTCAACAGCCTTTTTAGGATTGACAAGTGTTGGGTTTAGCACTTTAAGGGTTAAGATAGTTTTGTGAATTGGAACCCTGCTCTCATTCGGGGGTATGCTTCAAAAGTCAGACGAGAAAGTGGTTAATTGTTGATAAAGAAATACCGACTTAGATGATATTAGCTTCGTTAGTTTTTTGGAATGGGACCCTGCTCTCTCCTTCACTCCATTCAGGGGTGTGCTTCAAAAGTCAGACGAGAAAGTCTTTAATTGTTAATGAAGAAAAGTCAACTGCGAATGATTTTAGCCTATGGTAGCTTTGTGGAATTGGACCCTATATTTTTTTTCCCTTTAGGTGCTTGGTTTAAACGTCAGGAAGTGTTTACTGAAAGATCTATTGGCTAAGATTGGTCTTAGTTCATGACAGCTTTGTGAATGTATATTCCTGACGAAGACATTAACAACCAATTATCGATGTCAACAGAGAACCAGGATATACCACTCTGTCTATCCATGTCGGCGTCATCTGGCTCGACTGAATCACAGGTGACTCAACCCTGCTGTAAATCCCTACTAAATATCCCTCTAAAGAAACATCCTGTTCATTTGAAATGTTGACTCACTGAGTATATAATAAACAAAAAAAGTGTCAGCTTAATTGCACATGCTATACTGGTGGACTAATTTGCTCCCTTTGTTGATGAACTGGGCCCATTTCCTCAAAGCAATCTTAGGCCAGGTTGATCGTAAGTGCTAAAATACAACATTAGCTTACGAATGTCATAGCGCAGAGATCGCTTTGGAACCGGTGCCATTTGGCACCGGTTCCGAAGCGATTTCTATGCAATGACAGTGAGTGAGTGAGTTATTGTTTAGCGCCATTTGGGCAATATCACAGCCATTAACGGCGATTATGCAATTACAGCCATAAGCCTATGATAAGAAACAACTCCACGGGACTTGTTTCAAAAATCACTTACGAACAACTTAGCCTAAAATGGCTTTAGGGAACAGGGCCCTGGTATTTTTTGGAGGAAACAGGGCCTAGAATACTACATCCTGGCATGAATAAAACAAATGGGTAAACAAAGCACACAACTACAACATTTAAAGGAGATATTATAAATGTAAAAAAATAAATATTGCAAAACTTTTTCTTTCACCTTTCCCACAAATAAAGAGTAATGTCGGACATCAATGTAAACTGTCCACTTTCATAACAAAAAAAGATGTTTTTCTTTCAAAATTGGACAGTTTACAACAATGTTTGGCATTTGTAAACCAAAACCATGGACCAATGACATGGTTTACAACGTCATAAATAAACGCACGCTTTGTGAAATGGCACCCAGGAGCCAGTTTCACAAAGGCGTCGTAAACCAGGTCACTGGGCTGATGTAGTGACTTACAAATGCCAAAAATCGTTGTCAACTGTACATTTTCCAAAGAAAAACTTGTTTTTCTTTGGAAAATGCACAGTTGACAAAGATTTTGGGCTTTTGTGGACCAAACCCACTTACTCGTGACATAGGTTATGACGTCGTAAAGTTACGACGTCTTTGTGAAACGGCACCCAGTATATTAGGTTGTGACGAGCCACAAAAACTAATTACTTACAGCAGAGGTGTTTATACACGTATATAACATTTGACCCCTTTAAAATAGAGGCAACAAATAGAGAATCTCACCCTGGTGTCTTCCCAAATTAAATATATCAACTCGTGTTGATATATTTGATATCAGGAGACACAAGGGTGAAATTCCATTTATCATTCAAAATTATATAATGACATACATCAATAAGTTTGTAAATGTTTTACTGACTCTTTTCAGGGCTGCCATAAGCCAGAACAATGCGGCTGCATGATCATTGTGATGTCACTATGATGGTACAATGGGTATGATGTCATGCCGAAGATATCGTTACAATGAAATGACATCATTTGTGACGATATCTCCGAGGAGGTATCGCTTGATCTCACACAAGCAATATCTCCTGTGAAAGCCACTTTTGTATGAGAAATTTAATTGTCTCCTTTACCTTGAGGAAATATCGCAATATCCAATATGGACATTATAATTATTGAAAATATATTTCGAGATATCTTGTGTCAAGACACCTCACCATGTGAACCTATCTGAACGTGACAATATGACTGTCTAAAACATTATTACAGGTAAACTGTGATCAACCTAGCTGTGCTGTTGAAAACCTATCCTGTAGTGATTTGTTTTAAAGAGCTCCTGCTTGCTTAAAATAATGTTAGTAAAAAAATCCACATTAAATCACATCCAAGATGGATTAGAATTTGTACAATGTACTTTGGAATGATGTTGGATTGGTTTTCAACAACCTAGTAAGATTGGAATTTTAGTAACAAGGCCACTAACACTAGAAACAATGTACAGAAACTATTCTGCGGTTTTCTATTTTCTATTTCCACGAAAATCTCATCAAACCAATAGAAAACCGCTGAATAATTTCTATATTTTTTTTCCAGTGTAATCTTGCACTTAAGGGTAAAGCTGGATAATATACCCACTTCCCTCTATAATTAGTAGGGGTGACTATTAAGGCATTTTAGACTATTGCGATACTATTGCGATAGTTAAAACAACTATTGCGATACCATTGCGATAGTGACCCTACTATTGCGATACCATTGCGATAGTTTTCACTTGCAATTATAGCAAGTTTTAGCAGCATATATTTCAGCATTTTAACTGACACCATCAAAATAAATATCATTTTCTGACACTTTGTGCAAAGAAAACAAGAAATGAAAAGAAAACAAGTTCAAATCGACCTCTCAAACACATCATCATACAAAATTCCACTTCATGTAACTAAAAAAGTTGTTTCTACATGTTTTAAGAAAGTAAATGTATGATACGAATTAACTATCGAAAATATTGATAGTTAGACAAACTATCGCCAAAAGTATCGACTGTTTTAATTTGCAATCGATAGTGTACTATCGTGAGACAAGCAATTGCAATCAATCGATAGTTCGATGTATCGTTACACCACTAGATATTAACAAATACATTCCATAGAAAACAGTCATACTGAAGACATAGAGTCATTTACAACATACATGTTGTGTGGTACGGTCCCATGCTGAATGGCATGGTTTACGATGTTATACATTTACGTTTATGTTATGGCTACGGTATGAAGTGAAAGTTCTTTATCTGACCAGGCCCCCGTTTACAATGATTTTTGGCATTTGTTAACCAACTCCATTAACCCAGTGACATGGTTTACGTCTTTGTGAAACGGGGCCCTGAGTACCATTTCACAAAACCGATCGTACATTTACGACGGAATAAACCATATCACTAGGGCAGTAGCTTCGGTATACAAACGCCGAAAGTCATTGTAAAATGCATTCCAAACAAATGCCAAAAAATCGTTGTGAACTATGCATTTGTCAAATCAAAACATCCAATAAGATTTGTTTTTTCTTTAGAATATGCATAGTTCACAACGATTTAGGACATTTGTTACCAAATCTAAAGGCTTAATGACATGTTTTATAACATCATACATTTCACATACTGTGGAATGGTACCCTGCAAGGAAAGTTGTGTACAGGGTGGGTGCTGCCGGGAACATAAGACATGCTTATTTTGTTTTGACCAGCTGGGGCCCGTTTTACAAAGACGTTAGCGTGATCAAGAATACTTTAACCCTTGTCGTGTGTCATTGTTAGGGGCCTGCTCTCACCCATAACGGGTTGCCAAAGCCTCAATTAGTGTCTTCAGTATTTTCGATGGCTGTTTTAAAAGCTGGTTGCAAGGACCGCTTGTCAAAAAAACAAAACGGACCCACTACGTTTCTGCCAGTCACCATAGTAAGTTACAACTTATTTTGCAGACTAAACCTTTAATCTGCTGAAACATTGCTGATATCAACTGATAGCTACGAAACATGGCTTGGTTCATTGCACTATGTTTCACTCCCCTGCAGGGGAGTGAAACGTAGTGCAATGGACCAAGCTATGTTTCTTAGCTAACTAACCATATATTTAACTGCTAGGTTGTCAAAGTTTTAACAGCATGATAAAACAATAGAATTTACGACTCGACTTGATTATTGCCAATGGTATTTCTACCGGACAAAGGGACCGACACATTTAAAATTTAACAGTCCTAGTAATATTTTATCGGTGAAAATCCGGCATATATTGGAGAACGAAAACACTGGTCTTCCTGAAACAAAATTACCAGATACACCAGGATGCCTTTTCAAATAGCATCATATGTTTACGATGTGGTTTACAAATGTCAACAAGCAGCTGACATGGTCAAGCTATACCCCCAGCAACTGGCAAATTGTTTTTAAATTAAAGATGTCATTGGGCATATTCCAAGTAACTTTTAATCATGACACACCATCATGCCTTTCTGCATCTTCATGTTAAATTTAATGATAATCAAACCAATAGAACGGAAGTTATAAGTCGGACAGGACTCCTTACAGTTTTCATCAAAATTCATCCAAACACAAAATTTACAAAAATATATTAAAAATTGATTAACATGACACGTTATTACATCTCTACACCAAATTTAATCAAAATTGGACAATTAGTTGCAAAGTTATGAGCCGGACAAGAAACATGATGGACAGACGGAGCCCATAAAAATGAAATTTGCCATGTGGATTTAGGACATAAATAAATAAATGGAAACAGTGTTTTTATTTATTAGTCTTGTGGTCCTCGTTATTATTTTGTGCACGGTACCTCCAATGGAAACATTTTCTTTGAAACTGTTACACCATAAATACATTGATGGAGTTTGAAAATGGGAACTGTGTTGACATCTGGTCATATAAATATGGAACATTATGGCAGGGTGTATCGATGACCATGTCTTCTTGTTAAAACAGTGTTTTTATTCAAAAAATATGTATATGTTTATTTATAAGGTTGTTTTGAATAAGTGAATTAGGGGTTCTATGCCATTTTTTAAGTGACTTCTTAGTTGTCCGTTTTCCTGCTGCACATCTTTAAGCGGCCAGTGTGGTTCTTTACTGTCAGACTATGGGTGACGCTGAGGTGGTCTCCCATTTGTACACCTTAACTTAAAACTGCCATAAATGAGGAGTAAAATGAGTCCTGTTGTAACTCAAGGAAGAGTTAAGTTTTAAAATGGGGAATATTGTAATGTACAGCTTAAAATTAGGATATTTCTGTTTCTTAACAGTTTCGTGCATGGAATGTTTTCATATTGACAATAAATAATTTCTTGTAAACAAATAAGAAATAATATTTATGATTAAATGTGAAAAATACCTATATAATTTATAATCGGCATGGTAGATTCCAAATAGTCTGTTACATAGCCACAGGTTATTTCTATCACTATTTGAACCTTGATATTCTTCAGGGGCATTTAGAAGTTGGTGTTCATAACAGTCATTGTCAACTTCTTCTTGTTTCTGGACTTTTCCTTGGCCCGGTCATCTCACCAAAGGGGGGAGGAATTGACATCTATAATTATCATTGTCATTAAGTGTCCTCATCGACCAATACGTCTAACAAGTCTTCATTATGAAAATTTATTTTTTGTACATATTTACATGCATCTTTCCTTCTTCAAATTAGTTGACAAAACAAATTTGCTTCACTTTCAATAAAATGTCAGATTAATATGACTTAATACACCATCACATTGTTATTAATTACAACTAAACCCATAGACTCACTGGTGCCATGGTTAAACATTGCAGTGCTGAATTGTTTCAATAGTGATCAACTTGTGCTGTTTAAATCCTACCTTTGTTTTTTAAACAAAATACCAAACAAATGACCGCACAATATGTTTTAAACATCCAATATTAAATTTAGAATGTTAACCCTTACCGTGCGGCTCATGGAAATATCGGGGTCAGCCTACTGGCCTGACCCCGATATTTCCGCGAGCCGTGCGGTAAGGGTTAAGGGTTGTTTATTTATTTCAAGCATCAACACAGAGAGTGTTGAAAACATAGTTGGAGACCGATTTGCTGTTGATTCAGTTCTTAGTTTAGATATTTAAAAGGATCTTTATATATATGAACCATGCAGGGTAAGTACTTCATTCTTTTTATGGTCAGAAATATATTTACTTATTTTGTCTTACACTGGTGCATTTATTACAAAAGGAAGGACAGAACCTTTATAAGAGAAGTGTTATCTTTATTGAGGACCATCATGCCTGGAACAAGAGTGTGCACCAGTAATCTGGTAGTAAAGACAAACTCTTGCCAGTTTGGACATGTGAGTTGTGGTTTTGCGCCACTTGGACAATATTACAGCCGTCTGCGGTGAGCTTAGCACTAAGAATTTATTTCTTATGATAAGATCATCCATTTCTTCTAATCTTCTGAAAGTGTATTTCTGGAACAATGTTGATTGTTTAGACTTGCACAATGGCCAATCATAAAGTGTCCACAGAATAACTCGATCTATGGATAGTGCCTGTTGAAATCAACCATTTGTTAGGAAGTGTTTCCACTATTTGCACAAAAAGCAAATGCATAAATGTGAGATAGGATAAGTAAAAAGGGAAAATTTGTTAATAACCTTATTATGTGGCATTTTTAAAAAAGAAGGAAAAGATAAATAATGGACCTATTCACCTTGGGATCCACATTATTTTAGCCAGGCACTAGATCTTTTAATTCCTGGCAATCACAAGTTAATAAAAGTGGGTGAAAGTACAGATACCAGAAGTCCTATTCAGACATAGACAGAGTTCTATTGATTAGTTTTATTAAACAGGTTTATTTTAATGGTGTTTACCTGATAATCTGGGACCCGTCGACTTAGTACAACCATAATTAATTCTTCAGGTATCAATCAAGGCCCCGTTTCACAAAGCCCTTGTAAACATGTCACTGGACTATTTTCTATTGAAAATGCAAAGTTTACAATGATTTTGGACATTTGTAAAAAAAAGAAAAATGACCCAGTGACATGGTTGAGGATGTCAGATATTTACAACACGGTTGTTGAACTTATCTTCACTATTGCTGGAGCTTACATCTGTAAATCAAGTGAAAACTTTGTGTCTTGCAGCTTTGTAGGTCTTGACGGACCATGAAGGGACATTGAAACCGGCACGTATACACAAGTCCGACATTGAAACCGGCACGTATACACAAGTCCGACATTGAAACCAGAATGGATATACAAGTCTGACATTGAAACCAGAATGGATATACAAGTCCGACATTGAAACCAGAATGGATATACAAGTCTGACATTGAAACCAGAATGGATATACAAGTCAGACATTGAAACCAGAATGGATATGCTAGTCTGACTTTTCTTGACAAACCATCTATTTTCTATACATTACATGATATATGCTGGGTAGATTATCTGTAGCCTCAAGATGTTGCCAAGTTGTCAGTGCTTCCTATTGCGTAGAGTGTAAAAGTGATTTTATATAGAAATTAGCTAATTGTTATGCTAAAGCAACACACCAAGAAAAGCTTGAACTTTTTTTCTGAAATTTAAACAATGGACTGCACTCAATAATTTGGTGAATAAAGATTCTTTAAAGGCAATTCAATTTTCTAATTTATAATTGAGTACAAGCATTTTTTTTTTATACAAGCATTTTCATAATTAACCTAACCACATGTGTTAATTCTTCATCGGAAACTGCTGTGGTAACACAAACAAAAGACATTGTGTCCTTTGAAGGCAATGGTCAGCAGTGCTTAGCAGTAGTTACCTGCCCTTGAAACATGGCGGACCCAGCAGGTTGTCCTGTGAAAATCTTCGACTGATTTCTGAGGGAGTTGGTAACTTCCCTAGTTATTGAAACATGGCTTTATTTTTAGTTCTTCATGTCGGACAAAGACACAACCTATAATGATTTCATGGGTTATCCCTTAAAGTGGCAAACTAATTTTAGCTCGATTTAAAACTGTGACAACTATGTGCTGTGAAAAACCTACCTTGTGAAAATTTGTTTGTTAAAAAAAGCTCCTATATAGCTTAAAATTTAGAATAGAATTTGGACAAAGAAACAGAGCTTGGCACTCTACGGGTAAATGAAATTATAATTCACATACTTATCTCAAAGTACTACCCATTAGTGTCAGTATGATTTATTGAATTGTTTTGTTATATTCTGAACAAAAATTGCTATTGATAACAAACTTCTTGCGCAACTTGTAGTGAAAAGTTATCCCCCAGATGTACCCGCCACATGACAAGGGCAGGTAACTCAGGATGAATAGTACGGACTTGCTTTATATCAAAGAGCACTATGTTTAATTACGTTTCCACAATACTCTCTGATGAATAAATAACAAATCTTTAACAACAAACAGTCAAAGTGGCTAAGCATATTATTTATCAGTGAACTTTGCAACACACACATGCACAGCATGCAGACCATCGTCATCCTGTCGCGGAGTCCATGGAATCCCAGTTCAGTTTGAACGTTCAGTTTTCAAAAAGCTAAACTCTCCTGGCTGCTGATGAATAGTAAGCTATAAACTTGCAACAAAGAATTTATTATTAGTATAGGGAAAAGAATACAAAAAAGTTTCCATGATTTGTTCAACTTGCATACAAAATCACACTAATCCAATGTGAGCGGTGACCAGCATCACTGAACCATCAACACTCCAGCTGCATAGCTGACGGAAGAGTCACTGGCACATGTACACTCACTCGACTGTGCATACTTCAGAAACTTCATGTTCATCTGGTAGCCATTGCCATTCGAGCGAATAGAATCTATTGCCTGAAAAGATAAACAGACTAATCTAAGTTTAGGCCTGTCAGCAATGAACTGCTAAATGTCTGTACATTTGTTTTTAAAAAAACAACTGCTTTGTCGTCAACATCACTATTTTCACAGCACACTAAATTTGGCAGATGATGAAGAAAAACAGGAGATTACCTTTGCAGTAATAAAAAAAATGAAAACGAATGAAAACAGTTTTTCGCTCATAATTTAGTTATGACTTTTCTTTGTAAGCTAAAACTTCTTTTTGGAGCATTGGTTTGGAAGTTTCTGTGCTATCAGACATACACTTACATTAAGAAGTACTCCGATGGGATGTCGACCACATATTGTGTTTTGATACTTAGCCAAGTACTTGGAAAACTTGGATGGGTCCAATGACTCTATCATATCCATTCCCTGTGGACAACAAAACTTGAAAATGAAATTGTTTAAGCATAATTATTATCATCCTGGATAAATCCATGGCATGTCATCTTTGCTTCTCTACGTTACACAGCCCTTGACACACGGGCAAGCTTTCTGTCGATTTGGAAGTTGCGCCATCATCGCTATTATTGAATCAAATGCTTAGCACATGTGCAATCCCTGTGCAACTGCCAAACCAATGAGAATTGTTTTTTCAAAAGTTTGACCTCAATACACATTTAACTTAACTTGCGCTTAACAGAGTTTCAAAAAAAAGACGTGTCATTTCATTGGACAGCAATTTTTACCGACACGTAATGCAAATCGACAGAAAGCTTGCTCCTGTACCCAGGGCTATACAACGTGGAGACTAGCGGAGATGATAATCCAGAATGTGCTATTACATACAGCACCTGTAGACCCGATGAGGTCAGCTGTACTTAAACTGTCACCACAATGGGCTGCTGAATGAAGACATATTTCTGAACATATCACCACTGGTTATATATTTGCAACAGTCCATTTAGGCTAAATATTCCACAATAAAATGGACTATTTTGCAGTTAGAGCTATAAGGGTTAACATACCTTGGTTTGGTTGGACAATCACCACATAAACTGAGTAATGTGCTCTTAGTTCTCGAGGGTTAACGTAAACAACATAGTTGAATGGGTTTATAAAAGCCTGTTTCGTTCGACATTTAACCATCAGAATGCCAGGCTCAAAGTTTGTCCGTTTTATTGTCTAATTCTAATCTAAATATGTTGTTGAAACCCTATACTGTAATAATTTGTTTAAGAGAGCTCCTACAGGAGCTCTTTTAAACAAATTATCACAGGATAGATTTTCAACAACCTGTTTAAACTGTTATTTGGACATTAAACCGACAAATGCTCAGCATTCAAAGGGTTAAACATCCAGGATATGTTTTCAACATCCCACTTTAAGGCACTCTAAGGGTTAAATAAACAGTCCCCACTACGTAGTTAGTGTTGTCACTGTAAGGGTTAACGTAACGGATTTAGACATACGTGAAAAGTTGTCCTACGGTCGCCTGACAGCTTGAGATTCACGTCGAGCCCAAGCGCAGCGGGAGGCTAACGAACTCTACTTCGTCACGACTCAGTGCACACTCCGCTACGCTTGAGCTGCTACACAGGCAACTGTGGAAGGCCTGGTTCAATGTTAACAGTAGCTGCAGGCGAGACTGGTTTCAGTTAAACTGATGTTACGATCTTACGATGAATAAATTTTAGTTAATTTTGCAACTGTGACTACTGACTAGCCTGTCCTGTTTGAAATATATCCTGTGGTAATAATACATCTTTACAATTGACTGACGTTCCGAGCTTAACCCTTAAAAAACTGACTAAAATTTTGTTAGACTTACAACCAATCTCATTAAAACCAGTCCTACAAGCCCGTTGCACATTCTACACTCATCATGTAGGATCTGAGAGTCACCGATAGAAGGTCGTGTCCAGTTGACCTTTGAAGCGACCAATCAGCGAGCAGCTTG
>JAULCD010151705.1:0-11050 GCA_032361085.1 Calliostoma canaliculatum
TCCTTGTAATAGATAATTAGTTGTTCAACATATAGTGTAAAACTCAGTGACAATTTCGTAGCAGTCGACACTAAGCACATTCATCAGTGTCCCAGGCCTGATGTTTGGTCATTTCCAGGTAACTTCAACAGTAAATATAAACCTTTTTTAAATAATATTTATTTATTTTTCTACATTTTGTTTTTTAAAGTGTACAGACAAATAATAATTTACATTTATTGACATTATTTATAATTTAGTTCTTTACTTTCCAGCTGATTTTTTAACATTGCATTTTCGACGACATGAGGAGTTATCTTTCTTAATAGCCTCTTTAATCAACTTTTTTTTTTAAATGAATAAATGTTAATATATTCACCAAAAAGCTGTATTTTGTTTTCATTTTGTTAATTTTTCAAAGATATTCTTTGCATTTCACGCACTTTTTATCTTATAAACTGACACTTAAAAAATCATGGCCCTCCCTAACATAAGGACGTACAAACGCAAATTGTGTCAACAATAACATTAGGTCATTTTGTGTGAAGCAAATATGATCACAAACTGCAATCCTGGCACTTGTCTAGATCATTAAAATTAAAATTATAGAGGCCTTAATCCCTTTTGTCGGCAATTATTTGGTCAATAATTAAACCTTTCCTTATTTTACAATTAGCTCCTACTGTGACATTTTTAAAGGGTTACATGTACATCTGTTATGTATTATCTAAAATAATCAATAGTAGTAAAACATAGAACGAGAGATATTGGAGGCCAAAAGTACTTGCTTTTAATTATCTTAAACTATGGCAACATCCAGTAAATAGCATAAAAGTTGTGTATAACAGTACATGGAATTACTATTTTAAACGCTATTTTTGACATAATTTCACTAGTTTTAACACAGTTTAAATCAAGGAAACTTTCGTTTGAGCTATACTTAACAGCAAAAGTTCCGGTGACACATACATTTTAGGATAATGTGGATTCAGCCAAAGCAAAACCGTAAACACACGTCCACAATAATTAATAGAGTGTTCCAACGTATCTTACAACTACCTGTCTTAAAATTCAGTGAAATTGACTTTGCACATGCAAATGTGTCAGAAACTAAACTAACGGGCAAAAGATACAAGATGTTATTGACCCACGAATGACAAAAACTAAACGATACATTGTTATTTGTATTCTAAAAACAGATAAATAGTCTATCAAACAATCACAAATTGATGTCTTTCCAGTCAATGCGTTAACCTCTTTGCGTTGGGATTTCAATCCACAGCAACAGGAGCAGTCTTTCCTTGTTTGCTGATTTCACCCAAACCATGACGCTGCAACCATCAAAGTGTTCCACAGTCTAAATACAACAACGTCGCCAACTTTCACCACGACGTCAATACACCTGTGCTCTTCCATCATTAATCCTGTACAGATAGAAGCGACTCTCATCCGAAAAGATGATCCTTCGCCAATTCCGGCCCTGCCATTGCCAAACGTTCTGTGCCCTCTGGAGACGTTGATGTCGATGTTGACGAGTCAGGTGCACGACACGGTTGGTTCTGTATAGGCGCGGATACCATGCTGTCTGAAACGTCTGGCCACTGTCCTTCGGCTGATAGCATGTCCATGCCCATTCGTCGCTGATTCGGCCACTGTCAGAAAACGGTTCCTCAGATGAAAAATCCGTAAATGACGGTCCTCGTTGGGGGTTGTTACGCGGAGTATTCCACTCTTTGGTAAGTCAACTGTCCTCCCCGTCTGCTTGTAGCGTCTGATTACCCTGGTGATGGTAATACGGCTGCAGCCCAGCGTCGAGCTACATGTGCATGCGTTACACCCATTTGGACCATTCCTGACGACTCTCTTTTTCATCTTGTGATAATCTTGTCATGTTTTACGATGCAGTTGAGCTAGTGGTATGTCGTTGAGTGATTTGACACATCTTTTGTACCCAAATGATGCACATGCTTCACGTTATTTTGATGCGAAAAATTCACCCTTTAATACTTTTTACCGGAAACGAATAGCCAAAACACAACAACATTCATGACAAGTATGACTGCTAAAATGGGGGAAACATTTCCATGTCGAGTATTTAAAATTTCAATAATTTCTTTTAAAAATATTCAATCTTAAATTTGTGTATCGTTTTTATTGCCTGTTAGTTCAGTGAGTCCGTGGCTATTTAAACATGGGTTGCGGAAAAAAAAATTTAGTGTGGAAAATGAATCGTTTAATGAGTGTTACCTTAACAAAACCTATTTAATTTCGTACCAGAAGTCAAAAATCACGATGCCAAGAATACAACGATGCACAACGATAAATTGCTTGTCGTTTTAACGTCCATAGGAACACCATATAAAACTTGTGTTGTCAACATCAGCAGATTAATTACGTGAGAGACCGTTCCCGTAGTGGCCGAGTACCGGTAACAAGATAAAACAAGTGGATTCGACCTACGCACCTTCGGATTCTGTTCCAACCAGCAACAGTCACGGCAGCAGCAATCCCTTGCCTAAGGGTGGATATCGTCACAAACCAAACGTCGACGCTTAGGTGGTATGTAATCGCTTCGCGACGTACCAATATTAGCGTGTGAACTTTAATTTTAGCCTAACAACATCCACGTGGCCTTCTTACAGTTTACAAACAATTATTGTCCTTTATTATGGTTAATATTCACATTATGGTTAACATAGATGTTTGTTCTGTACATAAAACACATTTGTCTAGCAATTGGGGTTCGTATGGGTTTTTTTCTATAGCTCTTTGAATGGTTTTACAGGAACTTTTGTTGTTGGGTGTATATTGGCAAAATTTTGACAGTGGTGTATCTTACCACTGACCACTAAATATGGTTTCTTATAATTGCCATCGCACAGAGTGAAACATGAAGCGACGGCAGTGGTAATGGCACCACCATGCTTTAGCTTTAAAAAAACCCTATAAATTCGATGAAAATACAAACGCTCCAGCGCCTTGGATTTTCGTCGCAGCTGGAAAATGTTGGATGTTTTCATGTATGAAAATATGATGGCGACATCTGGACGATGTTGTGGGCGATGCGTGTAACTTTTTCATGCTTAAAAAGCATTTGTACATACAAAAAAGTGAGTGTTCTTAAATTGCTCAAAATAAACTGCATAGGGTTGAAAATATGTTTTTAAAAATGTACAAAACAATAAAAAGTGTCTGACAAAGCTTTTTTTTCAATGTGTTTGTCAAAAACCATAAACGGTCCATGGATAGCCTCCCTTTGTTGTGACGTCATTGAAGACGAAATCTAACATGGCTTCCTACTCTGACTTGTATCCAGTTCATAATTTTGAATACTATTATTTTAATCCGGTGCTTAAAAGTCGCTCGAAAATTCAAACACTGACCAAACCATTTTAGGCAGCAACGGTCATGGAGTGCAAAAAAAGATACAATTGTTCAAAAATGTTGTAACACCTTGATAAAGGATGGCAGTTCAGGGTGACTTAGCTATTTTGTAACAAGGCTTATCTCACGCGCAGTCAAATTCATCAAAGAACACGTGTTGTAGGTGAATGATTCTGATTGTTGTGACGTAATTGAAGACGTCATTAACCAAAGGGAGGTAATACATGATAAACTAATGAAACGTTATTAAAATGTAATTTAAAAAAATATTTGTATAACAAATAATTCATTAACTGTAACACATGATAAACTTAATATTTCCCCCTGTTTAACATTTTCAAACAAAAATATTTCAAAAGGAAAAGGTTGAAACTGTGTGTATAAATGCACTTTAAGCACATGCATCCTATGAAACAATAAGCTCAGTTCTGAAATCATAAAATTGATGCAACCTGTTCATAAGTGGACGCGTTGTTGTATTTGTAAACCAAATCCATTGAGTCAAAAAATCTCACAAGTGAAGAAAAATACCATGTCACATTAAAGCCATCAATTTATGCTTGGTATGCTTTGCATAAACATTTTAAGAAATACTGTTGTATTGTGCAATACCATTTGTAAACTGCAAAATATGATAAATTTATGGATTTTCGCTGTTTGTGTTTTAAACGTTTTATAGTTAAACCAGTAGTTAAAAGCCACTGAGTGTAAAACTAAAAGAGATATATTTGCTAAATTAATATACCTATATACATGTATCTTTTAAAAACGTTTTAAAAAGAAAATCTGATAATGCATGACAGGACAAAGTAAACCTTTGTTGAGTCATGTGTCTACCGATTCCATTCGTGCAGTGACATTGTTTACGGTGTCGTAGATAAACGATGGCTTTAAGAAGCGACAGCCACATCATACAATAAAACAAACAATTAAGAAAAAACATGGCCACTTGGCCGTGTTGCAGGTGGCAATGCAACACTTTACTGAACTCGACGTTGTTCTCTACTAATACGATATTTATAATAAAACATTATATTTTTAATTATAAACAATGTAAACTTCTACCTACTCGTCTCTGAAACAACACAATTTGTTGTAAACACTTTGCGATGTCTTCTGGCAATACATATTGCTATATTTACCTAACCAATCACTTTGCATTACAATTATCGTTAATGTGGTTATTTTTAATTGGAATAAATAACTATTAATATTCGAAACTCTGTCATCTTGTCTATACCTGACATAGGTAGTAACATATTACTTAGTGGACGAAAATAAGTATCAGCAAAAGCATGTCCAGATCTGGACAAAGGTTTTATTTAATTTAATTTGAAACAAAACTAGAACACATGCATTGCATTTATTCAGCGGATTTCCATTGGTCTTGTCAAACAAATTGAAATCCGCTGAATACTTTCTATATTTATTGTCCAGTGATAAAATTAAAGATATCGGTAGTTTTCGAAAGTTCTCCTGCTTGGCAACTCGCCGACAGTTAATGAACCTCTGCACGTCAGCGGGACACATGGCAAGTGTTTGTGCAATTTCAACGCTCCATGTGATGAGTGTTTGCTGTCAGTGGCATTATCAAATTAGGTCGTTGTAGAAGAGCAGAGCAGATATCAAGTTGGTCTGGAGGTTGATTGAAATCGGGCATTATACTGGATGAATAAATTTAAAAACAAACATTTTAAGGCTTTTGTTTCGAAAGTGTATAGATGACACCTTTAGGAAACAAAAGTTGCAAACTGAAATCTTTGTTTAAAAAGTGGTTTTTTTTAAAAACTGAGTTATTAAAAATGCTTATTGCCTTGTATCGAGGACGAATGTTTTAAAGTTTAAGTTGAATAAACAGTAGTACAAAACTAAGGTGTGGAGTTTAAGCATTCAGTGTATGTGTTCACTACCATATTTAATAAATTATATATTGTATCTAAATTAACATTCAGAACATGTTATTTTAGTAAATGTGTACAATATTGTTAACGTTTCAAAACACGTGCTGATTTGTGCTGATTTTGAATATATTAATGTCAAAGACAAGTAACATCGCCATTCTTGCAGAGTATCTCAATTACATTATATCCTGGCAATGGGCAATTTACGTGTAACATGACAGTTTTCTAATGTTCTACAAGGCAATAGCGTTTACAATACAAAGAAAAAACCATGTTGTAAAACTGTGTATTTTGAAAACACATACTTGGTGTTTCCTAAAACGTGCACAGTTTAGAACAAATTTCATTTATTTAAACTAAACCCATCGGTGCAGTGTTCTATCAGATTTCAAATTATGAATGCAACAATTACCAGGAAACTTTGTTGTAAGTGATCAATCAAAGTGTATCCTGTGATAGACAGTCTATTTGATAGGATTATGGTTCCATTATTCTGTGGATTTTTCTCAACTGACACACGACAAAGAGAATAACTGCATGCTCCGTCAAGAGGCGGCTCATTTACAGCATCAAAGTCAGTTACTGACCATTTTCTTTGTTCACAAAAGAATGCATGGAAACATGATTCTAAAATTATTGTTTAAAGTTGAATTTGGAAACCAAAAAAAGAATATACGCAGAATGTTGTAATTAAAATATCATCAGACGGGTAAACTTGAGAACAAACTGTTAATTAATTAGTTCAATTTGTTTTTATGCCATTTAAATAGTGACAAATACAACTATATGTTATATTTAGGATTATACTGTCTGAAAAAGTGAATATTCATTCACGCTGTGCCGGACCTAACCACACACAGTGAAATTATTCGCTTTTGCAGAAAGTGTAGTCCTCAATAAAACATAGTTCACATTTGTTTTGTTAAACCAAAATTTAAAAACAGGCCGTCTTTTATAAAAGTATGATAATTATTAAATGTTTAGTTTCCATATTTGTATAAGCCCCCACGAATATATTGTTTTCTCTTTTCTAAAAAAACCCAAACTTCTGTGATAGAATAAAATCTGTACATATTTGAAGTATAAGGTTTCGGAAACAGCGTTGCATTTGCAATTAAATAATGTTACGTTATTACGATTCACAAAGTTTGTTGTTTAAAAGTTAATGCCAGCTATACTGTTAAATATGAAACTAACGCGTGTTACTTGACAATATCAACACAAACACACACTGTTCAACCTGTTACTAAAAACTGTTCGGCAAAAGCACACACGTAAAAGCTGAGGCGAAACAATTCAAGGCAAATTCACAATCGTGATTGACAAGTTCAATTTAAATTCTGTCGGTTCTTTACTTCGAACGATGTGACTGCAATGCATATGTTCAATTACTGAAGGGTTGTTGGACTTTGCAACAAATGAACTCGGCCAACAACCTTGGTTTACTTTTACAAATGCACATTTTAAAAGGAACCACTCTATTCGTATTTGGGAAGCGCGCTGTTTACAGCCATGATGTTATTTATAAGCTAACGAAATGTCTCAGTGCAGGCTCTTGATACCTTAAATCTTGCCCTGTGGAGGACAAAGCCGTGGTATTCTGTGAGATTAGGTTTTGACACAGAAGGATGATATTGCATCGGGTAAAATCTTTACTTCGGTAACTTCATTTTTTAAAGGTTAATAAACTAACTGTATTGTGCATAAAACGTTGACTTGATATTCCCTTTAACTACGTCATTTCAGTTATTACGTTAACTTTCTTATGTTGTTGCGAATTTTGTTTTTCAAATGACTGTACAAAGTGAAATTAACTAGATTTTTTTGCGTTTTGTTTATAAATTCTGAAATCATTGCTAACCGTGCCACACATAGTTTGTTACCTCAGACATTACACAGTTTACAACGTTTATGTTTACATGTGTAACCCCAACCCATTTATAGCAACTAGTTTTTAAATTAAAACCAATGTGAGCGTATTGTTCTAAACATAAATATTTTGCGTTCAATGTCACTAATAGAAACTATACATCACTCTGTGGATTGACATAAAAAGATCGTGGATAATGTTGTTAACTACTAGTATTTTGTTATCACTTTTTGGTGGGCATGTTGGAAGTTGAATAATAACAATCTGAATAGCATTTATGAATGAACCCTTTAGAGAGTAAGGTATGATGTTTCTGAACAGATTCCTGTACCGTTGTCAAGAAACTGTTCAGAAACGTCGCACCTTCGTAAAAAAGTGTAATTCATTAATCCTATTTAGTTTGCTAATATCAGAAGAACTACAGAGAGTACCCACAACAAAACCATAAGCTGTAGATATGTCATGAAACATACGTTTGTCGAATGTCAATGTCTACTTAGTGACTAAATGAATGGTGACAATGTATATACATATTAATAATGTACATACTATTTATTTAAGTTGGTAGCTGTTATCACAGTGAGTGCATTATTTTATATATTTTAAACAAGATGCACATGACAACAACGTACTTGTATTTCTGTAGTCATAAGGGACAGACACAACTATACCGGTCATCGCGTAATTAGTGCAAACTTTACCATTATAGTCCACATAAATCCATAAGAAAATAACATATACGATAGTTCATAAAACTCTGTTACGGTTTGAGTTTGTAGTGATAATGAGAATACACTTCTTCGTCAAAATAATAGTATACTATTATAGATCTCCGTCAGCAGTTACATGTCATAGTCTGTGGGCAGATATGGTATTGTGAGTGCACAATTGATTACGGTTGTATTCAGGTGAATACAATAAAGACAAAATGCTTTGACAAATGTTTTAATCAAATTTGTCAAAAAGTAACTACATTGAAAATAAATCGAATTGTAAATGACCAACGGTATATGTGGAAAAATAATTACCCGTTAATTGCATGTGTTTTCAAACCACAATTTGAACGTTTGAACAACGATGAGGCAACTCATTACTGACGCCCCTCACCTCGCAAGATAGTTCTGACTAATCGTTTTAAACTCATACTGAAATATTATGTTTTGTTCACATATCGTTATTAACTGTGTGTTTTCCAATGCAAAATAAAAGTTTTTGTTCACAAATGCCTCACTCCTTGTAAACTGAAGGGAAGAGATCTCAGTGTTAAGATGATCATAAGTAATTTTAGAAACAATGTCATGTGGAGTGTCTTATCATAGCCTCACGATTGTCATAGCGTAGAAATCGATTTGGAACCGGTGCCGAATGGATTTTGTCGCTACGACAATCGTAAGCCAACGTTGTATTTTAGCTCTTAGGTTCAAGTACGATTAAAGTTTTTAGGAAGATGCTCAGTTGATACAGATTTGGGACATTTGGAAACAAAACCCATTGGCCAATTGTAATATTCTGCTGTGTAGTAGGAGTGGTAAAATAGATGGCATCTTTAGAATGACACGACCTTAATAAATGACATTTCTGTTGTACTTTTAACCATATTGAAGAGGTTAATTTAACAGTAGTTTGTGTTTTAATATCAATTTGACAAATACATCTTGTTATTAAAACCTTATGTTTGCGTCCCCTGTTGCAAGGACAATCACAAAACATTTAAATTAAACGTATTCTTTTAGAGGAAACAAAGGGTATTTATTATAATAATAATAATTATTATTATTAAAATTCATACTTACAATTAAAATAAAATGTGTGTACAATACTCTATATTTTGCGTATTTGGTTTCACTTTTGTATCAAATATCGGAGCACACTGACCTGTTGTTAGGACGCGGCCACGTCCTGGAATAGATTAACAAGCTCTATTGTTATCTAATAATTGGTGACGAAATTAGCACGTATCTGTCCATGGTATCCTTCAACAGGTTATTCTGAGTTGTGACCTTTTACACAGTTGTCATTTAATCAATGTTCAGAGAGTTATTTAAATACATGTTATTGTTGGTTGTTTGACTCTCTTTCAGAAGCATATTACAAAAACAAACACACATATACAGATACATGCAACATAAAACTAAAATATTGAGTACAAATGCAGTATTTTAAAACTTGCATACTAATGTTTTGAAATATGTCTGTGGTTATTAAAAAGAGGACAACAAACATCCATTTTACAAATGATTTTTTTTGCTTTGACATTATTTTGCTGTAAAGTTTACTGTAAATTGCATTATTAGAAAACAAAAACGCAGAAAACAATTTTTATCATACAGTATTATTTTAAAGTGTTTACAAATCACTAGGAAAAATGTATAGAAATTATGCAGCAGATTTACATTGGTTTGATAAGATTTCTTATCAAGATTGGATATACTGTGGCTTAGTTTGCCTAAGGTCAGGTCGGCCAATTCCATAATTCTTGGCACAAAATATTATACCATACAGTTCAACAGTAAAACAATTAATGTCCAAACTATCTAAGAATGATACTTTATAAGAACATAAAAAGTGAAATAAATTATTGAAGGAAAGCTATGAATACAAGGGAAGTCAAATGTTTAAAAATCAAAATTAGTTTCACCTGGCCAAAAGTCTACCATCTCATAAAGCATACGTTGTTTCTAAACATTGTACCTGCATTTGTAAGATGTGTTGTATTTATACAAGAATCACTAAAGTGTTTGTAATATCCACATTTTTTTTATATCTTGAAGTTCATTGTTAACTTTAGACTATATTAACCCTTTGAATGCCAATATAGTTCTAGTTTCTTAATTCCAATCTACACAGGCTGTTAAACACTTAACCACTAATACTTTGTTTAAATGACTAATGAGTCCTTGTGGACAGATTGTTACAGAATAGATGTTTAACAGCACCAGGTTGTCATTTTTTTAAAGTCCGACTAAAAATAAGTGTATATGCTAAATGTTAAAAAAACCGGTCGAATAAAATAAAACACTTTGCTAGGAAACACGTTTAGAAATGAGGAGTCAAACTTCCATCTGTTTTGATAGCCTGCGTGATGACGTTTAAGTTTCATTCTGCAGTTGATTAATCTGAATTGACACACTACTTCACATATAATGGGACGCACTTAAATGAGTTGGCTTATTTCCTCCTTCCCTGACAAGGCTTAGCCGTATAATTTCAGTAAAACACAAATGAAAACACCAAAACGTGTAAATTAATCTGAAATAGAAATAATAATTGGATCACATTTGGGTGAAAAAAAGTGGAAAAGCTATGAAAACAGTTAATAATAACATCCTAATGCAAAACGCGATGATCACAATCAAGTAAAGTGTTGAACAGTAAATACAGATAATGAGATTTTCGTCAGATAAGATAAAACAGTTAAGCTAGTTAGTCGATACAAATATAGAAAATATATAATTTAAAGATAGATATAGAAGGTTTGGTTCATAAAAAAGCCAGTTTACTCAAATATTAGTGGAGACAGCATATCTACACATACTAGTTAAAATAACATTCTTTAAAGGTACAAAACAAAACAGTGACAAATATTAGTATTCAATAGTGCGTATAACTGTAAATAGTTTGGGTATTGTGTATAGTTTTCACTATAGTCACATTTAACATTACATCTTCATTTTCAAATCTTTACATTTATATCATTATTTCACAAGAGAATCATTTAGTTTGGAGGTCGAGGTCAATAACAACCAAACACGGGTCACGGGTGTGAGTACGTTTTATGATCACCAAACGTATATATATCAATCAATCACCCTGAAACACACAATGATAAAATATATAGCACTTGTAAATACACCAGGTCTAAAATACATAACACATACACATATAATAATAATAATAATAATAATAATAATAATAA
>JAULCD010151816.1:0-11049 GCA_032361085.1 Calliostoma canaliculatum
GGGTCGCTCCTCGGCTAGCTCGCGTACCACCACTTATGACATCTTCATTTTTGACTCCACCTATGGAAGCTCTCAGAAGTCATCACTACCCTGGTGAAGAAAGCCGCTATCATTCATCTAGTGCCTGTGGTAACGATTCAAGAATTGTACTGTCGTATAACTTATGTTTTATCTGTGGGCATTCATACAATCGGGTTATTCTCAAGACGTAGGAAAGCAACTGAGCAGAACTTCAACTTCTTTGTTTACACATCTGTGCGCACACGCGCACACTGCCCCTCTTGTATTCACTTTTTTCTCTGCGCCTCACACAAGAGCAACGTGAGGAAAGCTCCTGAATTAGTTTCTAATAACTGAATTCATGAGACAGTTCGTGGACCTTGGGTTTTGTGTCTCCTGCAGGCACAAAATGTCCAAGGTGGACCCGCACAGATATTGTCCTGTGTGCACCGCCCTGGAAAGATTTTCACAGTGTTCTGCAGATCACCGCTGTAAAGAATGTGCGCACTTGAATGGGTATCAGTCTTCACCAAACAAGTTGCCAAGAGGATTGCTGACCGAAAATATAAAGACAGCAAGAAGTCTTCGTTCCGATTCTCTTCAATGTTGTCGTATCGAAGGACGCTGATCGGGGGGAGACTGCGGTTTCCCACCGATCAACTCCATCGAAACACTCAACTCATCGAACATCGAGCATATCGAGTAACGATTCCTGTGGGTGGGGAACTTGAAGTGGCAGTCACCGGAGGGCCTCATCTAGTGCGAGTCACACTACCCGTGACCATCGGCACTAGTGGGGACCGATGGTGACGTTATTCCCGGGGTGACAGGGGTGCGCGGGGCACCTCTATGACGTCTTTTACGTTTTCGACTCTCTCGATGCCACCCTACATGGACCCTACCTATCTACGACAGTTAGCGGCGGCCATGTGGTCACTACAGCAGTCAACGTTTCCTTCATCTTCTGCTGTGTTTGCTCCGCCACCGGTGGAGTCGGTACCGGTGCCCGCTACTACGACATCGACTCTTTCGACGTCTGCGTCACCTCCGGCTACAATCTCGAAGACTACACCTTCTACTAGAACTATGACTGTACCCCCTTCACTGCGGAAATCGGTATCGGCTTCTACTTCGAGTGCTACGACAACACCTGCTATTAACCAACCCTAACCGAGCACATCGACTGCTGCTGTTACGGGAGACAGTTCGTCTGATCCACCTCCTCCACTATGGGTGTCTGAGGTGTATGCCTGTCCACTAACCACCTCCCTCGGTTTGACAACAACCAAGTTTGGTGATCACACCATCGGAAGAGACGCTGCTTCGTTGAAGTTTGCAACCAACCCCCCAAACCCCCACCCCGCCGGGGCAGATATTGATACCTGGGGGCAGATATGGATACCACCATGTCGACCACGTTGCCTGGTCAGCAGTCCCTCTGTCTGTGTCAGAGTCTCCCCCAGTGGCACTACCATTGGACCTACGACCGGTAGGGGGGAAGACTCAGGTTGTTTGTTCATCGTTGAACACGCATCAGGGACCCTTATGTGATTTTGACCCAAGGTTACGCCACATCTTTGTTAAGAGTGCCGTCGCTTACGAGGTCACTGTCTTGTCACACTCCACCAACGGATCGGCTGACAGAGGCCATCGATACCACTAGGCAAAACAGTGTCCACCCCGGGTTCTAATCACCGATTTTCCTAGTGCCCCCAAAAAACTGAACCAAGATGCGGTTGATTTTCAACCTCAAAAGTTCAACGCCAGGTTTCTACAAGACCCACCCAAATTCAGCATGATAAGTCTCGGCACTCTGCGACGGATGATCCTGCCCAACGACCTTCTCGTTTTGATTAGACCTCCAAGACACCTATCTTCACGTACCCATGGATTCCAAATTCTAGAAGCACCTCCGATTCGTCTACAACAGTTTGCATTACCAGTGGGTGGCCCTCCCATTTAGAATTTCTACGGCCCTGTTTATTTTCACTCGAGTAATGAAACCGGTCGTAAAACATCTCCATCAACAAGTGATGAGGGTCGCCTTCTATCTAGACGACGGTCTTCTGTGTCATCAGTCCGCCGATGCTCTTCAGAGAGAAGTGACATCCATGCTACAGTACCTCGGGTGGATCGAACCTCTGGTAGATCTCCAGAAGTCGGAACTGGTACTGACTCGGGATTGACAGTACGTGGGGATTCGGTTCGACAACAGAGGTCAATCTGGTCATGGTCCCCCAGGGCAGGTGGGCCAAGATTCTCAACAGCGTTCCGCCACTTCTGCAAGTCCCTGTGTCCATACACACTTGGCAGGAAGTTTTCGGTCTGTTGATGTCGGCTCAAGACCTGACTCGACGAGGTCGACTACATCTCCGTCCGTTGCAGAGACTGCTGTACCCCCACCTAGAGGATTTCGATCATATGGTGATACTTCCGGCAACGTTGCGTCGTCACTTGGAGTGGTGGCTCCAGCCGTCGAATGTTTGCAAACGTGTTTGTATGAGCGCGCCAATGTTCACGCAGCACCTGTTAGTAGACGCGTCATTGGGGGGCTGGGGAGCGCACTTCGTGGACGACCTGACGGCCGGGCCTTGGCCATCAGGAGAAAGGGATCTTCACATCAACATTCTCGAGCTGGAAGCGGTGATCCGTGCAGTCAAGTTTTGGAGACGTTCCCTCCAGAGACACGGCTGATGATACAGTCAGACAACTCTGCAGTGGTCTACTGTTTCAACAGACAGGGAACGACACGGTCGGCAAACCTGTTGCACCGGACATTCAGGCTTTTCGATCTAGTCGACTCGCTCGACATGGAGATCGGAGATTGACACATTCCGGGGGCCAGGAACATCGTTGTCGACGTCCTGTCGAGACCATCTCGGCCGTTTCCCACAGAGTGGATGCTCCATCCGACGGCGTTTCACCAGCTGACAGCTGACATTTTTTGCACAAATGTCAAATGTGTTACATTAAAAACTTGGTGAACTGGCCTTCCGTAGTTTTTTCTGTGTTGTGCATGCGTACAGTATTGACCTGTTAATTCTGGGATTCGAACCTGTCTACCCATTATTAATTTATAAATTATTGCTTCTCGCATTTTTACTATCGGTTTCAATGATTTCTTATCGCCGACTACGACGAGATTCACACTTTTTTCGACAGCTGCGGGCTGTAATTATGTATCTGTTATATGTCGTGCGTCTATCACTATTGGTGACTGGCCTTCACCTTGAGACCTCTGTGTTTACACTGGGCCTGCTAGTAATTGGGTGTTCCTGTCACGCGGGGGCGTGGTTTGACCGCATTCTGCAAGGGAGAACTGACTGAATTTCTGGTTCCCACCAACCTGGAGGTTTCCGTCAGATTCGAACCTGATTGTATGGATGCCCACAGATAAAAAGATGCCCACAGATAAAACATTTGATTTTTAGATTAAAATCCCTGTTTTAATATCTGTGGGCATACATACATACCCCTCCAGCCGACCCACTGAGAAATTGATTCTCAGCTTGAATGATGCGGCTGGCAGAGAATAGTAAATGGGACAGGCGGTGTGCGTGCATGCGCACAGGAGTGTATACAAAGAAGTTGAAATCTGCTCATGTGTTTTCCATTTTCGCAGTTGCGAGATACGACCTACGTTTAGAGAATAACTCGATTGTATGTATGCCCACAGATATTTAAACAGGGATTTTAATCTAAAAATCATAAATTTCTTAGTTAAAAATTTAATTCTTTCCATGAAATTTTCTTCATGATGTTAAACATTTTCTGTAAGATTCATCATGCAATGGAAATGTTTCTGAAACTGGTTCCAAAATGTTTAACCCTTAGAGTGCTAAAAAACTTAAAATGACTAATCTTGTGCTGTTAAAAACCTGTTCTGTAGAAATATGTGTAAAAGTGATCCTATAGGAACTCTTTTATACAAATTATCACAGGATTGTTTTTTTAATACCGTTTGTACCGACAGATTTGAATCTGGAAAATGAAGTGGATAAATGCGGAGCTTTGCACTCTATGACTTATTTGGCACAAATTCAAATGAATGTTGCTAGAACTAAATATGGTTTATATTTTTTTCAAAATTGATGTTGTTGAAGCAAGCCCTGTGACAAGTCTAAGATTTTTATTAAATTGCTGGTGACGACATTACTAATACCAGTTTTGATCTTTCTAACATCAGAAATCCTTTTGGGGATTGCAAGTGTCATCTGAAAATATTGTAAACCCTTAAGTTGTTGAATGGATTTCAGTCAGTGTTGAAACCTATCCTGTGAAAACTAAAATGAGCAAATGTTGTGGTCAGCACTTTAAGGGTTAACTTTAACGTGCTAAGCTTACCATTTGTCAGTTTCAGTGTCAAAATTTTGATTTATATGATTGTGAAAAATCTATCCTGTTGTAATTTGTTTAAAAGAGCTCCTATTGGAACTCTTTTAAACAAATTACAACAGGACAGGATTTTAACAGCACAAGGCCATCACGGTTTTATGTTCTCGCCCTAATTGAGCATTTTATGGATTAGGAAAATGTCATTAAGTACTTTATTAAAAAAGCTTTTATTCAGGGTGGATTTTAAACAACACTAGGGGGTCACAGTTTGAATTTCTAATAAAATTGGGATCCTTTTCACCAAAGCTCTTGTAAAAAAAGTGCTAAGATGAGAGTTAAGACGTCTTAGCTTTACAAGAGCTCAGTGGAACAGCACCCTACTCTTTCCCTAGCTTAGATGTTTGGTTCAAAAGTAAAAAGAGATGGTGTTCAGTGGTCGTGAAGGAATATTAACTAAGATCAGCCTCAACCTATGACAGCTTATTGGGATGGGTTCCAGCTGAATGCTCTAAAGGGTTAACAAGACCCAGCTCAATGCTCTAAAGGGTTAACAAGACCCAGCTGCATGCCCTAAGGGTCCCAGTTCAGTGCTCTAAGGGTTAACAGGCCCAACTGAATGCTCTAAGGGTTAACGGGTCCCAGTTCAGTGCTCTAAGGGTTAACGGGTCCCAGCTAAATGCTCTAAGGGTTAACAGGTTCAGTTCAGAGCTGCCAACTTCACACAATATTTGTATAACTTATGAAGTACATACTTCTGAAGTCAAGTATTATCTGGAGAACTGTATATAGTGATTATTTGTTAAAATAAACTTCTGCAAAAAAGCTCAAGCAAGCTGTATTAGAAAATGTTTTTTCACAGTCCTGAGTTCAGCTTTGAATGACTTGAACTGTTACCAATATGAAATTGTTTTGAATAAATCAAGTGCTGTTAAGTGACTACAAAACACAAACAAGTTTGTCATTATCAATTAACCTAGATTCTTTGTTTGCTGAACAATTGTATGGTTCAGAATTTGAAGCAAAGAATATTTATTTAAATACAGTGTGTATCATTTCAAGATTTCCAATTTAAAATATAAAACTGGAAACTTTTGTGAAAAGTTCAAACTTTCCAAGAAACACTGTTTTAGCATAATTATTCAGTTTCTTTAACATCATATGACATTTTATGCTGTCATATGATATCACTTTTGCCACTTTATTTCAAGATAAACTATTTAATTTTGATTCTTTAAGGGACTTTTAGAAGTGTTACGTCATAATTCAGACTTTTATGTCAATTATTTGTACATATGTTCAGAATGTTTTTTGACATCTGCTTGCTCCTTAAATAGAGCAAGCATGTGCCCCAAACTGTTGTGAACATGTGTACAAAAAAGTTGACGTACATTACAGTTCTGAATTATTTAACTTTGAATAAGTTGGAGATAAGATTTTTTTAAATGTATTAAACCCCTGTATTTATGTAAAAAATTATCAAGCCCAAAATCTCGCCTAATAAATAATTCCCTCACATCATAGAAAAACAAATTTAAAGTTCTGCCTTTAAAGGTGGTTAGGGTGAGGCCATAGGGATGTAGCTAGTGTCCTCAGTTTGTGGCAGTGATCGCAGAGACACACCCTAAGGTAACTTTGGTCCCATAAAGCTCTTGTAAAGCTAAGACGTCTTAACATTCATTTTGGCGATCTCGACACGAAAGCGTCGAGATGAAACTTAACACTCACTGTGCTGGTCGAGTAATGATGTGGGGAGACCCAACTTCTGTGAGTGGCGGTTATGTTTACGCTACCAGCCAGCTGCAGTCAGTTAACAAGATCATGCATACTTGAACTGCCATGGGAGCGAGATTTTGCTAGACCTCGTCGCACGAAGAGTGTTAACACGTCTTAGCCTTATTACGAGTTTTGTGGAACAGGGCCTTGTTACTCAAAGCAATCTCAGACTAAGTTGAACGTAACTGCTAAAACATAACATTGGCTTACGACTGTCATAGCACAGAGATCGCTTTGAAACCGCGGTGATGCCAAATCGATCTCTGCTCTACCAGTTCCAAATCGATCTCTGCTCTACCGGTTCCAAATCGATCTCTGCTCTACAACAGTCCTAAGCCTATGATAAGAAACAACTGCACAGAACATTGTTTAAAAAATCCCTTATGATCATCTTAACACAAATTTTGCTTTGAGGAACGGGGGCCTGAACCTTGGTTTGGTTGGTTATAGTTTATCTTTTACTTGTTTTCAACTCTGCTGTGTCAATTATCAGTATATTTCCACAAAACTCACTGCCATTCGCTGTGTTAGAAACCTTTCAGCATGCAGTCAAATGCTGTAATACAGTAACTTTCTTGGTCCAAAAATACAAGGTTAAGCGTGCAGGTTTTACTAGATCACAATAACCTCATTTGTGATGCAGGCTTTCCTTGTGCAATAAACCTTGCCACTGCAAGATAACTGAGAAGAAAAAAACTGCATTAAACCTGAACTATTTTCTATTTACTTGAACCCTTGAACATTTTAGATCTCTTTGATCTGATGTTTACAAAATTTGAACTGACCTTGTGCTACTAAATATCTATCCTGTGGTAATTGTTTTAAAGGAATTCTTGCATACACCATAGAGAGCTAGTGCCGGGTTGATTTTAGCCAGTCCCAAAACTGTGGCCACCTTGTGCTGTCGAAATCCTATCCTGTGATAATTGGTTTATCCTGTAGGAGCTCTTTTAAACCAATTATCACAGTATAGGTTTTCAACTCAAAAAGTGCCTCTGCCACAAAAATCCTGGCCTCCTTGGTTGCATTTTTCTCTCTTAAAAGTAGCTATTTACATTTTAGTCATTGATCAACACTGGGAGGTCATGTCATTTGTGCGAGTTAATAATTTTAGTGACTATTTTTCCTTAATAGAATGCAAAGTTACGGCAAAAAAATATTTTTAAAATTAAATCTTTATTGTGCCATATTTAGTGACAAAATTAAATAAAGTTCATGATTATGTTTTTTTAAATTATTGACACAGCAGGCTTGTACACTTTTTAATTTTGTTCACTTTTTCTTGCAGCATGCATGTCAATGAATTTAACCCTTGGTGTTCAATTTGGGTCAGTAGGACTTGACCCTTAAAGTGCTAAGCTCGGATTTTTTTCTATTTCAATGTCAAAATTCTGCCCAAAATAAGCTTCCACAGGAGATCTTTTAAACAAATTACCACAGGACTGGTTTTTAACAACACAAGGTGGTCACAGTTTAAAAATCTACTTAACCCTATTCAGCACTGCGAGGGTTAAAACTGTGACCACCTTGTGCTGTTGGGTCCTACTTGTCGTAGTTCTTTTAAACAAAGTAACATAAGATAGGATTTCAACAACTTCTTTCAGTGTAGAATTTAGACACTGGAATAAACAAATTTTATTCAAACAACTCTAAGGGTTACTAAATTTTCTTGCAACAAACAAGCACTTTTGTGTATTTAAAGTCTTGAAATAAAGACTTATTCATTTTTAAATAATTTCTTTGTTGTTTACTTTGTTTTGTTTACAGTTATGTCTCTTCATTCACAGCATGAATTATTTTGTTTACTTGTATAAGCAAAGTTGAATGATTAGTATTGTATAATGCAGATATGCTACAAAATAAAACGACAACATGATCTATTTTGTAAATGATGTGTTGTTCAAATTTATTTTAAAATACAGGTTTTAGAATTAATTTTGACTCAGAATTTGCTTTATTGAAATCCTTGATTTTGTTTTTATAAAAACCTTCTCTTGTCTGTAACCCAAAGTGTCAAGCTCAACATTTATCTATTTCAATGTCAAAATTACAGTCTAAATAGGCTGTTAAAATCTAACCTGGGATGCTTTGTTGATAAGAGCTCCTCTAGTTGAGTTCAAGATGTTCGATACCAAAATCTTTGTAAACTCTGCATTTTTGAAATTTTGAAAACTGCAGAAATTATAATGAATGTTTGTAACAATTGAAATGTAAAATTACGAAATAAAATATAAAATTATGAAATGAAATAATAAATTACGAATAAAGTATAAGATTATGAAATGTAATATGAAATTACGAAATAAAATAATAAATTACGAAATAAAATATAAAATTATGAAATATTAATTTACGAAATGAAATAATAAATTACGAATAGAAATATAAGATTATGAAATGAAATATTAAATTACGAAATAAAATAATAAATTATAAAATATAATATAAACTTATAAAATATTAAATTATAAAATGAAATATTAAATTACAAAATAAAATATTAAATTACAAAATAACATATTGCCTGTGTTTAATCAATTTTAGTTGAAGCTTTTCGAAGTTTCTACTTTAAGAAGAGGGTGAATGCTGAAGCAGGGAGTTCCAAAAGCCACTTCATAATCGCAACTTCTATCCTGGACTGTGCAGTTCTGTGCCAGACTGCAGGGAATGGCCAGGGTGCAGCAGAATGCCATAGCTTCTCCTTTGATTCAACCACCAACTTCTGCAGAACAAACCCAAGGGACAAGGTCAAATTTGTGCGAATTTAGCTGTTGTAGTTAAACTTTCTTAAAGTTGTAGCTTCAAAATATATGTCGGGTGTTAATGTAGAAATCAAATAGATACTAACTTGGCTTTAATGTTGAGTGCCAAGCTCAATAAATGTCTATTTCAATTGCCAATTTTAATATAAAAGGGCTGTTGAAAACCTATTCTGTGATGATTTGTTTAAAGGAGCTCCTGTAGGAGCTCTTTTAAACATATCATCACAGGATAGGATTTTCACAGCACAAAATTCACAGTTTTAAATCTTACTATAATAAATTCGGCGCTCTAAGAGTTAAGGGTCAGTTGACAAATGTTTAGTTTTAGCGTTAGTGTAAACAAATAATTAAAATAAAATATCTGTCAAAAACATGAATTAAGAAATAAAATTTGTATTATAAATAAATCACAACGAAAAAAGAACATGTTAAACAACGATTTTAGCATTTGCGTACTTAAGTATTGTGATTGGTGCTTTTTGTTGGCCTCAAATACTCTTGCATGTAATATTTTACGATCTTTAATATTTGATATTTGTGTGTGTTTGTCATTGGTAAAAATTGTAGATTGTAGATTGTAGATTTACATGAGTATAAATGATCTCTTGGTGGTTACTGAGTGACGATGTCACTTGCTTGATAGCGGTGAACGAATCTACGTTGTTAATCAGCAACCAAAATATTGTAATCCATTTATGTAATTGTTTCATCATTCCACCTTCTACATTCACCCCAACTCATATACAACCACTCAAATTATTCGTTGCTCTCGTGAATTGCGTCGGAGTGTTGGTGTTTAAGATCTAAATAAAACCTTCTCCAGTTGTTCCAGATATTCCGCGCCGTCAAGGAATGAGTGCGTGAGCGAGTTTCTGTTTACCGCTGCTTGGGCAATATAGCAGCTATAAGCGGCTGCCGCCAAGGTAAACGATAGTTGAAAACATGGCGAAAAGCAAAACAGACTTGACATGCTAGTGCTGGGAGATGGCTTAACTATATGTAGAGTACTATACATAGGGAAACAGCAAAACAGGTTTGGAAGAGTCTGCTAGAACAGAATCGTCATGCTGATGCAGGAACATATCTAGTCTAGATTTGCCACAAGGGATATGTCTGGAATAAATTTGTCATGCTGGTGCCAGGAGATGTCTAAATATGTCGTGCAGGAAATGTCTAGACTAGATTTGTCATGCTAATGCTGTGAGATGCGTAATTTATATTTGTCATGCTGATGCCAGGAGATGTCTAGCCAAAAATTGCCATGCTTGTGCCTGTACATTTCCTGATTGGATTGGGTTACATGCTGGTGCCGGAATATTTCCAGAATAGATGTATCATGCTGGTGCCTGGATACGTCTAGACTAGATTGGTCATGCTGGTGCCAAGAGATGTCAAACTACATTTGTCATGCTGAGGCCGGGGAGTGTCTAGACTGGACTTGCAATGCGGGTGTCGAGAAATTTCAGACTAGATTTGTCATGCTGGTGCCGGGAGGTGTCTTGACTTTAAAATGTAATGCGGGAGATCTCTGGACTAAATTTGTCAGGGTGATACCGTGAGATGTCTAGACTTGACATGCGAGAATTGTCTAGACTAGATATGTCATGCAAGATATATCAAGACTAGATTTGTCATGCTGACACTGTGAGACGTCAAACTAGCTTTGTTATGCTGGTGCCGGGAGTTTACTCCTGCGGAGGCTAGTTTTGCAGGGATTAACTGGACGAAAAATCCTACGTCCTATACGCATAAAATTTGACATCGGACGCAAAAAAAATTACGTTTGCTTAGGAAAGGACGCAACAAAACCACAAATTAGTGTTCTTGCTTGCGTTCGGCACCGGTTCCAAATCGATCTCTGCGCTACGACAGTCGTAAGCCTATGATAAGAAACAACTCCAAAGGACATTGTTTCAAAAATCACCGACGATCAACTTAGGCTAAGATCGCTTTGAGGAACGGGGCCATGTAAATATGTCAAAGAAGCTGTGTCAGAGGGGGACACCCAAGTTATAGGCTGGTACCCCTATATTTTTTAGTTGGAGTCCCAGGGACTCCTAAATTTATACGTCGAGGTAAACCCCTGGTTTTGGATGATAAATGTCATATAATTGTTGTGCTTTAGTGGTTGACAGATTGCTGTTGTTGTAACCAAGGTGTTGAAATCAATTCATAACGG
>JAULCD010151927.1:0-11048 GCA_032361085.1 Calliostoma canaliculatum
GATTCCCTAGCAACCTGAAATGTACATGTGTACAGCACGAGATGCTCGTGCATTCAACACTGCAAGAGTGGCGACCGGTTCACCGCTGTGATACACCCTTTTTGCCACACTTTTTACTAAAATTAAAAAGGGATAGATAAGACAGACAGATGGCATTGCTGGCAACCCAGACCTTTGTCGGGGCAAAAGCCATGCTTTTAAGCCACCACAAGCACCCCAAACCCACACACTAGCGTTTTTTCTTATGGACTCGACCGAGGGGTCATGGTTGCCATGGTTTCTAGGGGTCACTAAAGGTCTAGTAGGGCCTAGTCCCGCGTAGGAAAAACATAGCTTGCACGCATGTAACCATAGCCACCATCACTCACGCCAAGCCAAAACATTGTCCCGTATGAGAATACAACTTCAAGCTTACTTTACTTGTCTTGTCTTGTCTTGTCATGTCATGTCATGTCGAGCTGACCTGCGATTTTTATGCATATTTTCAGCTTTTGCCGCATGGCACAGGGATGCTACAAAATCACGCATTAAAATGAGCTTTTAACAAAAACAAAATATTCTCACACAGGTTGCTTAACAAATCATCTTAATACGCTACAGCCTCTACAGTGCGATTTAAAGCTTTTTCCAAGCTAAGATGTAATATTCATCTTGGCGCTCTTCTGCCGAGAACGCCGTGCTTTAAGTTACGACGGTTTAGCTTTGTGACTTGAGGGCCTAATGTAACGCGGCGAACTGCAAATTAATTTGTAGAAACGCTTAAGCTCTCGCAAAGCAAAGATGCCTTAACATATCTTAGCGCTCTCCTTATAGAAAGTTATAGCTTATATGAAAGTTAAAACGTCTTAACCTTGCGATAGTGAATTTGTGAATGTGATGAATCTGCAAATCAATGTTCAAATTTGAGTCTGAATACGCTTTTAAAAACATGTATCCTGTGATGTACATTGCTCTTTTTCCAAACACACTGTCACAGGATAGCTTTTTCAACAGTCTTAACATATAATTTCAGGCTCTATGATATTGATGGTTTTAACCATCTAGGTGCTATCCACAAAGCCGTCATAAAGTTACCAAATCATAAACCTTTTCACTCGGTTAATAAGTTTGCTTTAGAAATGAGACAAATCGTTGTGAACAAGTTTTTCTTTGGAAAGTGCACAGCTTACAACGATTTTTTGCATTTGTAAACCTAATCCATTAACCGAGTGACATGGTTTAGGACGTCGTAAAGTTATGACATCTTCCTAAAACGGGGCCCAGGAAATACACCGAGTGCCCTTCCCGAAGTAACGTCCCGACCTCATAAACCATTACACTAGGCCAGTGAATTATGTTAACAAAAAACCCATCAATCGCTAACATTATTGTAAACTTTGCAATTTCCTGCTTTTCCTTCGAAGAGTGTGGTGTTTATAACCAAGTTGGTGTTTGTAAATAAAACATATTGTCCTAGGGTACCGTTTCACAAAGCCGTCAAAGATTTACGAGCTTTAAGTTTACAACGATTTTTACGTTTGTAAACGATACATATTAGCTAAGAGTACCGTTTCACAAAGTCGTCGTGAATTTACGACGTTGTAAGCAATCTTTCTGAGTCAATGGATTTGGTTTACAAAAGTTGTTTTTTTAAAAATGCGGAGTTTACAACGATTATTAACATGTATAAACCTACAAAATTAGTCCAGTAAAACGCATTTACGACGTCATAAGTCATCTCTTTGAGCCAGTGGTTTAGATTAACAGGTGCCAAAAATCGTTTTAAACTGCGCACTTTCCCTCAAAAAAGCTTTTTTAAAGTGCGTAGTTTACAACGATTTTTGACATTTGGTAACCTAACATTGTTCAAGTCTAATCTTTTACGACGTCGTAAATTTAAGGCGTCGTATTTGATCCATTGGTTTAGGTTACAAATGCCCCAAAATACCTTGATCAATTTTCACAAATTTAACTTGCATTTGTTAAAAGGATATAGGAATCATTAACATGACCCATTCTAATAATTTAGCTGTCTGTGGGCATTATTGGAATGACATCAAAAGAAAAACATACAGACATAATAAACACAATAGCCAAATAATGTTCTTCACATTTGGATGAAATAATTGTATTGCTTAATTTAAGCGTGGCCAAGTACTATTGAAGATAAACATAGGTGAAGTGATCTTAGGCTAAGTTGATCGTAAATGCTAAAATATGGCATTAGCTTACAATTTTGGCACCGGTTTCAAATCGATTTCCGCGCTACGACAGTCATTAGTTTATGATAAGAAACAACGCCACAACATTGTGTTTCAAAATTTACGTTCGTTCTTATTAACACTGAGATCGTTTCGATGAGCCAGGGCCTAGTCGTCATAAAGAAATCACCACAGACAGCAGGTTCCCGTTTCACAAAGCTGCCGTACATTTACATATCGCTCGGCCAATGGTTCAGACTTATCAATGCCCAAACATCGTTGTAATGATTGCGCCTTTTAATAAAAGACTTTTTGGGCAAAAGCGGACAGCTGACAACAATTTTAGGCCGACACATTAACCAAGTAACACGGTTTAAGCAGCTTTGTGAAACGGTACCCAGAACAGGAAGGCTGTTTATCGTGTAGTGATGGCAACTTGATGTGTTTTATTGAACACATTGTTGACACCATTGGCATCATTTTTGGTTTTGTACAACCTATATTAAAAGAAAACTTCTACAAGATGGGATCTCGGAATGTTGAGAGAGAATCACAAGATGATTTGGATAAATACAAGTTGCAAACATTTTTACTTAATGCCAGGATAATTGGACATCGTCGCAAAAAGGGTTGTAACTCAAGATAAGACCTGACCCCCGTTCTTCAAAGCTAGTTTAGTGTTAAGATGATTGTAAGTAATTTTGATTGTTCTGTGGAGTTGTTTTTTATCATAGGATTACGACTGTCGTAGCGTGGAGATCGATTTGGAACCGGTGCCGATTGGCACCGGTTCCAAAGCGATTTCTGCGCTACGACAGTCGTAACCAAATGTTATATTTTAGCACTTACGATCAACTTAGCCTAAGATCCCTTTGAGGAACATGACCCTGAGCTCATCACTTTGATTCTGATTTTAAATTATAATGCAAACAATGAACGAACGTCACATCACCCCCGCCAAATAAGTTCAATCGAATGTCATCAGTTGGAAAAGTTACTGCTTCAGTATTTTGGGACTGCGAAGACATCGTTATAACTGACTATCTGCAAAGAGATCACACAAACCACGAACAATTCATTGCAGATGAATTGCATTGCTTACGAGATGCTTTTTAGGAAATAAACGAAGTGGAAAGCTTCTTTCAGGTGTGTTGTTGCTGAAGACGAATGCTCTTGTGAACACCTTAAGAACGAACACTGCTGACGTTTGAGGTTTTGAATTAATTGTACATGCACCTTCAGACTTTTATACATTTCCCAAACTGTTTGGAAATGAAAAAAAACTTTCATAGCTGCCAATGAGTGTTATTTTAGGGAGTCGGGTGAAAGGGTTCAAGAAAGGAGAGATAAAAAGGTTAAAACATCCATGGAATAAGTTCATTGCAGTCTAAGAAGATATGTTCAAAATATACTGGTATAAATGCAGGTTCTTAAAGGCCACATACTTACATATACATGTGTGAAGATTATTGTGTGATTACTTGAGGGCTTACAAGTTTAGTAGGTATTTCATCAGAATAATTAACCCTTATTGTGCGGCATAAAAGTTATCCTGAGTGGCGTGTCCTGGAATATTTAAGGGTTTTGCCTATCCCAATTAGTGCCGTACTCAACACCGGCGCCTGTTTTTCCCTGCTGCTCAAGGAAGAATCCGGGTCAGGCTGTTAGCCTGACACGGATAGTTCCGGGAGCCGCACGGTAAGGGTTAAGAAGATTTAGGTGGATATTTGTAATTGTAAGCACAATAAAATACTTCAGATATTTAATTGGCGTTTTAGTGTTGGGTGATAAAAAAGTGAATAAGACTATTAAATGACAGCTTCTTTACAAAACTTCACTCTTCAAAAAAGTTGTCAATTCTAAACTTTATTCAGTCACACAACAAATTCTAACCACAATTCTTCCAGTTTAATATAGTTAAGGTTATAATCTATCAATATATTATCTGTTTTATATTCTAATATGACTAATAATTATAGTAAGAGAGCCTTTACTAATACACACTAAAAATAATCATCCCACTCAAAACCAAAGACACTCTGAAAAATATTCTAAATAGTTTTCATACGGAAGCCTGACACCATGGTCCGACAGATATTACGCAAACTATTTTTTTTTAATGTAGTTTTCTAAAGTGGCACATACAAGTGGTGATAGTTAGACAAACAGGTTTCCTCGGGACCACGCTTTTGTATGTGCAATGTGCGTATTGCCAAATAAAGAAGTATGAACCCAAACGAAATTTGTTTATTTTGTTAATAGGGTGGCAGAAAGTCCTACTTTAAGTTATAGGAAGTTCATCAAAAATCACCTGTGTAGTTTCTAGAGTAACACATGGATTGATCCGTAAAGACTAACCGCGCTCATTGCGAACGTCTCCAGGTTCTCTTTATGTTGCCATTTGACGTTGGTATGATATAAAATGCGTCCCTTACAAGTGGCATTTCATGTACACTTCCCGACGATAAACAAGTTTTTCTTTTTCAAATTTGCACAATTTACATTGCTTTTGGGACAGTTCGGGGTTTACAATTTCATTAATGTACCATTTCTATGTGGAACAAGGGTTTTGGTGCTTTACTCATTCTAATATCATTTTGCTCTCAAATGATGTTTTCGTTTGAGTCTAAAGATAGTTTCTCCGATGCAGAATTGTATGGCTGAGTATGTCCTACTTGCAAATAAACTTTTTAATCAATGTTTCATTATTCAAGGATTGGACACACTATTTAGAATTCTTGCAGTAAACACAGGAAATATGATTTACATGTATCCCAGATAAACGCTACTATTACTGCATGATGTGTCTTTTATGACGTATTTATGTCATCACAATTTAATTCATTGACACAATGGTCTTGCTAGAGATGCAATGATAAAATGATACTAATAATAGTAATGATAAAACTGTTTGCAGAACATAATCTGTAGAGCAAAGCAAGCTTTGTTAACACTTTAGGTCTATATTCAGAAAAATTAACATTATTATGTGTATGCGTATATGTGTACACTAACTATGTAAATTGTTTGCATTGTTGTCTTAATTATTAAATGAACATGAATCAAGATAACTATACGTGTTCAAGATAAACTAAAATGTCAAATTCAACTCCTTATTCTGAGTAGTGTGCCAGGGGCCGTTCCACAAACTATTCGTAAGGTTAAAACGTCTTAACTTTAGTCTTAGCGCTCTTATCGTCACAAAAGCATTATAAAATAGGAGTTTGCTACCTGGAGATGTTTTTGTTCAAAACACATAAACTTGTCTAATCGTAATGAAGAAATATAGACATTGTGCAATCTTTGTGGAGAGTAGCCCAGGTTTTCCAAAGACCTCGTCACTAGACAAACATGTATGGAAATTATCCAGCGGTTTTCTATTAGTTTGATGACATTTCCTGTGGGAATCTCATCAAACCAATAGAAAACCCCTAAATATTTTTTTTATAAAAAAAATTTCAGTGCGTATATTCACCACTTCGTAAACTATGTCACTAACTCTGTCAAAATAAACATTTCCTTTTCTTTGGAAAGAGCACAGTTTATAGCAATTACGGAATGACCAGAATACCACAATCAACTTGGCTCATTGCAAAGAACAACTTGTATTGCACAGTTAATAATGATTTCAGCATTTGTGAACTAAACCCATTGGTCCTGTGTACAAAAACCACAGAGCAATGTCAAGAACTAGATTTACCCAAGGGGTCGTCATGAACTTGATGAGATTAAACATGCAATCCGTTTGTGACAGCTTTACTTTTGCAAGGAATTCTTTGATCTGTGTAACTTCGTTTGTGTCAGAGTATGCTCACACTGACGAGTGCCAGTTTATATCCAGTCTTAACATGGAACACCCTTGACAATACTTTGTCACCCAATTCAAAAAAACTTAATCTAGAAGGTGTAAAATATAATGTTAATCTCAACCCCAAACGTTTATTCATGTGTTTTAGCTCATCAACTTATATGTTATATTGTATGGGCAATTTTAACGAATATAATAGCATGAGTAAAACATAGAGAAACTATTTCAACAATAGCAAAATTAAGCGCTCGTCCAATGATAATAATTCAGATGTAAAGAACATATTTAAATTATTTTTATGTTTTTTTGTATATAAGAGTAAGTATGTTGTTTAGAAAAAGCTTAAACTGTTTGACTGAAACAAAATGTAAACGTACGAACACGTTGATATTTGTGATTTAAATATGTGCTTAGTGCGCCTAACGTGCAATACTGATGAACATTTGCCTCGTGGTTATTTGTCTAAAAAGGGTCACACAGGTAAAAGACAGCTTACTTCAAAGTGGGTTTTCAAAAATCTGTTTAAGCTCTGCTAAGAATAATGTAGCGCTTTAAGGGGGAAACTAAATATGTACAAGTCTGAAATAACTAAAACCAAACGTAGATTAATTATTAATATTAAGAGAGAGAGGAAGAGAGAAGTAAAGTACTGTAAAGTCTGAAAAGAGTCACGCTATTGAGTGAGTAAGTGAGTTATGGTTTAACTCTGTTTTCAACAATTTTTTAGTTTTATGGCAGGAGGAAAGCCTGCATCATCAATCATCAAGTGCATAATGTTTTTTTTTTCATTTTGTTTGCATTGAAAAAGTGCATTGCCAGGGCCCCGTTTTACATCTTAAGCTATACTCGATCTTAGTCAAAATTATACATGGCCATTGAACATTGCCATTCAACACCTAAATGAAGCTTGGGAAAGAGTAAGATCTTATCCCACAAAGCTCTTAAAAGTAAAATGTCCTAACTTTCTTTTTAACGAGAGCGCGAAGAAGAAAGTTACGACATCTCAGCTTTGTGGAACAGAGGCAATTTAACATTGGCAATTTAACCATTGTAAAAAAACAAGTTAAGTCACAATAAAACCGTTATATAATATGGCGGATTTATATGACTTTGTGAGATTTGGCGGGACTAAAAATTGGGATGACGGTGTAGTTAACAGGCGTGCAGAGTCTGTTGTTTTCAGTCAGCAAATATAACTTACGGTTACAATACGATTTTTAAGGATAACGTTTCTATTCATACCGGTGAATAGGGTTGTTGCAATATTAAATCCTAAATGCATGACTCGTAAGTAACCGAATTTAAGCACACTTCTTGAATTACTTTGGACAATTAAATTGCCTGCGGTTTTAGCAAAAACTAAATAATTTGACCCTAACCTTGTAATTGTATATCCAAACTAAAACCATCTTCTCTTCATAAAGTAATACATTATACTTACGTTGTAGGTGCGTATACCGCAACGTAAATCAAACGCATGGAGGTTAGTTACACAAAACCACCAACTCACACACTCACACACTCACACTCACACTCACACACTCACACTCACACACTCACACACTCACACACCCACACACACACACACACACTCACACCCACACTCACACACTCACACACTCACACACCCACACACTCACACACTCACACACTCACACACTCACACACCCACACACTCACACACTCATTCGCTATACGATTTGGTCATTTTTGTATGTAACCCATCAACGTTACACGTCCCTGTCAAGGCCTCGGTGCACAAAGCCGTCATAAATCTAAACATGAAGACGGTGCAGATATATAAGCTACCCGCAATCATTGCTGACAACCAGGGGTGACAGCAACAGGCAAGCGTGGCCTACCTGACCGGTAGCACCTGCCATATTCACACATTTCATGAACATTGTTAATGTCAATATGAATAAAAACTTACGAAAATGACATAGTATGTTATAACCTCGCTAATCACACAGCCTTTAATATACTAGTATACAAATTGCGTCAAAACCAAAGCCCTTTGAAGTCTAATGATCGTGACCCAGTCGGTTAGAACGGCAAAAATATTTGATTATACTGATACGTAAATTTTGGTTTAAATGAAACCAAGAGCCTCTATGAGGAGGTGTACCTCTGCACTGCCTCATTTTAACATTGAACATCATTGTGAGCACTGGAAAAATGTATAGAAATTATTCAGCTGATTTTCATTGGTTTGATGAGATTTCCCATGGAAATCTCATCAAACCAATGGAAATCCGCTTAATAATTTCTATACTGTTTTTAGTGTAAGCACAGAGATAACGTTAAGACGGTTTAATCAGAGAGAGTTTAGTGGAACATGACCTGTCAATGTCCCAGACACAGAGGTTACTGATCATTGTAAGACATGTCTGGACACTCTCGTTACCTAGCAATATATTGCTGAACTACAAGTCACATCACAACTTATCTCATTAATTGTTCTTGTGTATAATTGTAAGGAATGGTTGTTTTATCATACGTGTATAATATCTGTAATGCATATGCTCAGACCTTCGCTTATGATCAGATGACAAAAGGGAACTTCTCTATTTATCATTATTTCAGATGTTTTGATAAAAATGCAACCTTGTTTTGTTTTCTTTTTTGATTTACGGATTACAACATTTGACGTTTATACAGCTAACCCAATATCCTAGTGTTATATTGGGATGTATCATGTTTGACTGTCGCGAGAAAGAAAGTAATTTAATTTTAACTACAATTATTGTGATAATGTTATGCCATTTAGACAGTGTCAAACTCATCTATATGTTAAATTTCGGGATTATTTGATATGATCGAGTCCAGTGCAGAATTTGAACTTACATCATTTTAGAGTCAGGCACCAAAGCACCAGCACTGTGCCACCTAACGCCTTAACCATTAACCATGAGGCGTTGGGATGCGCAGTGCTGGCGAAGTCCCCATTGCCGGTTGATTGTCGGTTGATGACCGCACGGAAGTTTAATTACCTGCATTCTTAATACATGGGAATACTGCACTTTATGTCAAATTAATTCAGCCATTAATTCAAAACACCCGTGCATGTTTAGTCATTTTATTAGTATAGCCTGCCTACACTCCATGCATGTGCTTGAAAAAAGTACATGAGCTTAATCCTTAAAGTGCTGAACCCAACACTTCAATGTCCAAACTCCAACTTAAATAGGCTTCTGAAAACATTTCCTGTAATAATTTGTGTAAAAGAGCTCCGATACGGACTCTTTTACAAAAAAATATTACAGGAAAAGTTATCAACAGCACAAGGTGGTAACAGATTTAAGTAATACTCGCTCCAGTTTAGTACTGTATGGGTTAACGTTTGTGTTGTTAAATAGAATTATTTGTTATGCAATTTAAAGTGCAATATGACCCAGTGTTCTTTGAAATATTAACAAACACAATCTATGACAGCTTTTCACTTATGAGACTTATGCTATGACTTATTGTGAAAGTTGTGTTACTTTTGTTGTGAGACAACGTTCACGCAAAGGCGTAAAAGCAAGTGTCAAGCTCAAAATAGGAAATCATCTTGCCGATGTGTTTGTAAAGCACACAAAATGCGTGACTTAAATGGTGGATATTAGTGGAGTTATTTGCCAGGCTGTACAGTTTAAATACACGTGCTCAGAACAAGCTTAACATTTGCATTGTGGGGTTATAAATTCTGTGCTAAAAACCATGCAATGCTATTAGAAGGTAGGTCAGTTCATTTGTTTAAGATAATCTTCAGTTAAAACAATAGTAACGTCATAGTTGTATTCGGCACCGGTTTCAAGGCGATCTCTGCGTTACGACAGTTGTAATCCTTTTATTTAAAACATCTCAACAGGACACTGTTTTAAAATATATTTCTGCGCTATGAGCCTATAAGCCTATTATAATAAAACTAACTCGACAGGACTGTTTTAAAAAAAAAACTTACGATCAACTTAGCTTAAGATCACTTTGTGAAACGGGGGCCAGAAACGATTACATATTTACTTTTTCAGCAGGTAAAGTAAGTTCTTTGAACCTGATTATTGTCAGTCATGCATCAAACCAGTATAAATTACCCGTCAACTTTTTGTCTGTACAAGCGAACATTTTACTGGCAGAGTGCTTCATACATGGCTAATTGGAACAATAAGCGAAGTATAAATAAGTTGCAGCTAATTATTTAGGTCTCAGAAAAACAACCATAAAAAATAGTCATTGGTACTTCCATAGTTAAAGTTTTCATCTTTTATAGTTTTGATGTATTATTTTATCAATTTGATTAATCTTCAGGGAATGGCACCGGTTCCAACGCGATCTTTGCACTACGACAGATGTAAGCCCTGGTCTTACATCAGGTGTTTTTGGCACTAAACGTTTCGTTTTTAACTTCTAATTCTTGTGGATACTCTTGGAATGGACATCTACATACCTAAAACCCTTGGGATATGACAGGATCTTATACAGACACAGCACCTCTACCCGCCTCGCAATAAATGTACAACTGAATCTCATCATACAAAACAAACGTACATTTACGACCTCGTAACCATATCGCCGAGTCATTGGCTTTAGTTTACAAATGCCTCAAAACTATCTTCTTAAACGTAGCCTTTGGTCTAGTGATATGGTTTAAGATGTCGTATCTTTATGAAAGTTATTTTTTTCAAAAGGATACGCGAACTAGTTAATACCAATGTTGATGATACAAATGGAAATAAGCAAAATGGCTCGCTTTATTAATGCCACATCGCTGTGAACTGTGTCCTCTCCAAAGATATTACTACTTTTCTACTTAGTTCAGGGTTTCTTGGAAGTCAACTTCTGGTTTGTTCGTAAGTTCACGACGTTTCGGGGCATATCACCTGATTAAGAAGCAAGCATTTGCCCAGAAACGTTGTGAACTTACAGACAAATCAGGCCTCTGTTTCACAAAGACGTCATAACTTTACGACGTCGTACACCATATCACTGGGTTAGCGAATTTGATTTACAAATGCCCAAAATCGTTGTAAACTTTGCACTTTCCAAAGAAAAACAAGTTTTTCTTTGGAAAGTGCACA
>JAULCD010152038.1:0-16442 GCA_032361085.1 Calliostoma canaliculatum
TTTCTGTGAGCCGCTACTAGTAGCCTGACCCAGATATTTCTGTGAGCCGCTACTAGTAGCCTGACCCGAATATTTCCATTAGCTGCTACTAGTAGCCTGACCCGGATATTTCCGTGAGCCGCACGGTAAGTGTGAGATACTCAGTACTCCTATATTTGGTGTTTGTGGTTGATGACAATGCTACTACTTCCAGGCTAAAGGACCGGTGAAGGTGGACAAGCCTCGGCCGATGACGGACCACATCACTACCGGAGCTCCCGCCAGCAACGTGAACCTCGTCCGTCCCACACCGGTCAAGTACACGTCCAGCGGATCTCCTTCTGCAGGTAACATTCAACATTTTCACAAGTAGAAATTTTATGCAGATTTATAAACAGTATTTAGTGTTCCAAGTTAACCCTAACAGTGCAGAATAGGGTAAAGTAGATTTTTAAACTTTGACCACTTTGTGCTATTAAAAGCCTGTCCTGTGGTAAAAGAGCTCCAGATGGAGCTCTTTTAAACAAATTACCACAGGATAGGTTTTTAACTACTTATTTTGGGCAGAAATTTTGACAATGAAAACGAACAAAATTGGGCTTAGCACATTAAAGGGTTAAAAGTAATAATTAACCCCTGCAGTGCTATGCTGGTTAATTTTTTAAAATGACGATTTCTGGCTTCTTTTTTTTTTTTTATTAATCCTCTTTTTTGGGGGGGTTTATTAACTCTTTTTGTGCTGATAATAGTATTTGTTAAATTTAAGTATGTTGCTGAAAACTTATAATTTGATAAACTGTTGTTTGTGTGTGTAATTTTCCTTATACTTTGAACCAATGAATGAGTTCAAGGGCTTTTTAATTTAAACGTTTTCAAAAAAATAAATACAGCATTACTGCATGTTGATCATGATACTCTTCCAGCAAATGTAAAGGGAAACAACTCTGTCTTGGCTTTAGACAATAGGAAATACTCGCAAACATTGAAATACATAAATGAGTTCAAGTCTCTGGTACTTGTCTTTAATGGGTTTTTCTAACCCTATTCAGCACCATGAGGGTTAATTTGTTTCTTAAATGTTTTACTTACCTTCATCATCTATGACAATAAGATACAATAGCAAAGGTTCTCACCAGCACAGGGTGATCTTACTTTTAAATCCTAATTTTAATTCATCACATAAAAACTTAAATTTATTTCTGAAAAGATTTCACTCACCTCTTCATTGTCCATGACAGAGATGCCCCCGATAGTGTCCGGCAACCTGTCTCAAGGTACGTCCGACGTGGGGCCCCCCATGACTCTAGAAGCGTTGTTCCGTAAAGCCAGCATCAGTCAACATCGAGGAGGAATGGTGGATGCGTCTACTGCAGAACTACCCGACGTCACCAAGCCGTCAGCGCTACAGAGGTGAAAATTGCGTTGCTTTTTACGTCAGTCTGGTTAATTGATATTTTAAAAGAGCTCAGGTTGTATAATAACAATAACAACAACAACAATATCGAGTATTATACCATGATAATATCAAGCATCAATTTACCTAAATCCAAAATGGAAATGATGTAAAGAATTAACCATTAAAGTGCTGAGTCCAATTTTGTTCTATTTCATTGTCACAATTCTGCCCAAAATCAGCTGTTAAAATCCCATCCTGTGGTAATTTGTATAAAAGAACTCCTATAGGACATTGTTTCGAAAATCACTTTCGATCAATTAGCCTAAGATCGTTTGGAAGAACGGGGCCCTGGATTTCTATAAAACAATTTACCCCAAGCCAACATCCACATTAAACAAGCTTCCCGATGTTTCAGATCCATCTCCATGATAGAACCCGACACCCACAGCAAGGACAAGCTGCCTCCGATGCTGCAGAAACTCATCTCGACAGGACAGACAGTGGAGGACATTGAGAGACTACACCTCACCGTTCACGAGCGGCCGCGCTCCGAGGGATGTGACTCCCTCAAACCCGATGGAACGTCCCCGATCCCTATGCAGGAGGGTCTGGCCCCACTCCACCAGCCCCTCATGACAGGGCTGCAGCATCTCCTGTCCCCGGGGACCCCTAAACATCAGCCCGCGCCACTCCCCATGAAAACCCCCAGTGAGATGACAATGTCGGGTGACGCCCCCCTCCTGAAGCCGAGTGACATCGAGACAGGAGGGCTGTCTCACAGTGCGACCATGCTGCCCTCAACTCTGGTAAATATATAATATTTTAAATATTTTTAAAAATCATAAATTCTTAACACTCTCTTAACACTGATGCAGGGATGGCCCAACTTTTTCGAGTGGCGGCTATGTTTGCGCTACCAGCCAGCTGCAGTCAATCAACAAGGTCATGCATATCTCAACCGCCACTCGGGAACGCCGGGCTTGAATAACCTCTAGCACAGAGAGGGTTAAACTTTGTAACTTCTGACACTGAAAAACATACAGCTCTCAACTTTGATAAATGTATATCTGCTTTATTAGGTTCCATCTTCTTATCACATTGCTATTGTATGGAAGATACTAATATTTTATTACAGGTAGACTTTCTATTAATGTATAATGGTCACAAATTTTGTATTAAATTGTCATGCATTTTTATACAAAACTGGTGACTGTGAATTTAATTAAATATAGCAGTATTAATTTTTATATATAAAATGACTCTTGATTTTCGAAAACCATTAAACTATGGCAACTATTTGCTATTGAAAAATGATTCTTAAGTCAATTTTTACAAGAGCTCTGAAAAACTTAATTCCTCTCAAGCATTTTAAAATAAGTCACTGCATGCTAGGTATTCAACAGGAATAACTATTGAGACTGAAATCGACATTACATATCTTGCTGGTGTAAGTACATTATTTGCTTTTTTTAGCTATCTCCAACGTAAATAGACTGTTGAAGACCTACCTTGTGGTAATTTGTTTAAAAGAGCTCCTAAAGAAGCTCTTTTAAACAAATTCCCACAGGATATGTTTCAACAAACAACTAAGTTGATATTTGTACACTGAAAAGGATAACTAATGCTCTAGCACTTTATGGGTTAACTGTTTGACATATTTTATTAGTTGTGGAAGATAAAAATAGTAGTTTTCATTTTTATTGTAATATTTAGAGATTTTGTTGGCAGAAAAACAAAATGTTCCATATCTTCTTAATCCTTACCGTGCTGCATTATTTTGGACAGTCTAATCTGAGTGGCAAATACCGGAAGTTTAACTTTTTTGGCCAATGCCAATTACTGTCTAGCTCAACATCCCCGCCAGTCCAGCTTAGGCAGTCTGACCCGTATACTCGAGACGCACGTTAAGGGTTAATTTTCAATGTACACGAAACACTGTGTAAATATGTACAAATATTTATGGATACATTTATGAAACATTCTGTCTTCAGCCAATGATATTGAAATAGTTAAGATTTTTTACAAATGGTTTAAGAGATGTTTAACCTTTAGAGTGCTAAAATAGGATAAGTAATGTGTAATACTGTGACAACCTTCTGCTGTTAACAATCTATTCTGTGGTAATTTGTTTAAAAGAGCTCCTGTAGGAGCTCTTTTAAACAAACTACCACAGAATAGGTTTTCAACAGAAGTAGTTATTTAAACACTAAAACAGAATTTATTTTGTATTTAGCACTTAGAAGGTTAGCAAAATTAGCTGTTAAATTTGTTGGTCAATGAACTTATAACAAGTGTGTAATTTTGTCACAGATACTGGCGATATGGTTTAGGAGTGTGAGTTATCTCCCTTTAACTGTTGTGCTGCGTGTGTAGATGTCTTGTGTGCTTTGAACTTAATGCAATCCCAGCTATTTAAAAGCATTTATTGATTAAACCTAATTTTTATTACATTAAATCGGGAACAATAAAGATAACTTTAAGTAATATATTTTTTAAGTTGCAAGCATGCATACATCTCAACGAATAATATTTTTTGACATTCAGAGGTGTTAAGACATAAAACAAGACATTTATGGGAGTCAACTTCTTTATTGGTATTTGTTACAATCCTAACAAAAGGTTTCATGAGACATTTTAGCTTTATAAAAGTTTTGTGGAACAAAACCAGGGTATAAATTCAAGATTTCTTGGATGTCAACTAAGGATGATGGAAGCATGTTCTCCTTGTTCTTAACTGCACTACCAAACCTGTCTTTGTTGTTTTTTGCCCCCCCCTTTCATCTTGTAGTTTATCCTTTTCCTACTTTATTTATTTGTTATCACAACCATTGTCACCTCATTACCATCCCCACATCCCTACATGTACATATACACTCTAACCCTCCACACAGTATCATTCACCTGATGAAGGAGCAAGCATATGCCCCGAAACGTCGTGTACTTACGAACAAACCAGAAGTTGACATCCAAGAAATCTTGAATTTAAATAAAGAAGTTGATTATCCATAAAGTTTGTCATATTCAAAATTTCACAACTCAAGACCAATGTTCAAACAATGACAAGCTTATTTTTTTTTGGCAAATTTCAACTTAAATTGAATGTTGAAAACCTATCCTGTGATAATTTGTTTAAATAAAGCTATGAGCTCTTAAACAAATAATTACAAGATAAGTTTATAGCAGAACAAAATTGTCCGTTTCAAATTCTATTAAAATCAATTCAGCATTGAGGGTAACATATCAGGGTTTTAAATTCTCATGCAGAGTGCAAGGGTCAGTTGTATATGGCACAAGTAAAATTACTTTGCTGTGCTGCAATGGCACACCAAACAATTGAACTTGCCTGATTTTAATTGTACCACAATTACAACACAATGTTGACTTTTTAAACCTGTAACTAAATACATATTTGCATTATTGCAAAATATGCTGTTCGCCATTACGACCACAGCCATGTTTCCATTCCTACACGACATAAAATGCTAAGAATTTTGGCTCAGTTTGTTTACTTGTAAGAAAAAACTAAAACAAGGATTTAATTACCGCAATTTAATTACCGCAAAATCCTGCAACCCATACACAACATTTGACAATAGATGCAGATATATTTGTGTGTTCTTATAGGAAAAGCAACAAAATGGCATTGTTTCTTTATTGAAAATCAAGTTTTTCTTTATAAAATTTATTTCACATAAATGACAATGACTATATGCAAAGTAGGACTCCCAAATTATAACACCTAATATTCCAAGTTGCGAGTTGAAGGAACTGTCAAATTTGTACGACAAGGTAAATCCCTGCTGAAAACAGATAAACTTCGAAACTTAAGTGTCTGTTACTCGATTCATGCTAAAATCTAACAGAAATTAGTTGCAATCCATAATATTTCATATTATACAACTTACAAATAAAACTTAACACTTAGCACCAGGAAGCACAAACAAGACCCTATTTTATTTACCTAAAGGCACAATGCACTGTGCTAGAACCTTGGCCATTGAAAGGCGAACATTTGGTATTGCATCAGTTCCCAGAGCTAGCAGACTTGGCAGGAAATCCTCCGCAAACACCAATGGAGGCAGTGAGTTTTCTTCAAGAACCACATGACAAATTTGGGCAAATCTGAAACCGTTAAATCTTTATGTACTTTCATCATACATAACAGCATTTAATAATATAAAAAATAAATTAAAAGTTTAAAAAAATTGGGTCAGGAACTAACAATAAACAAGTACAAGGCCAGCAAGACAGTTGATTATTTCCTATCGCCTTTAAATTTAAGACTATCAGTTTTACAAATACCTCGGCTAGTTTGTTTTTAGTTTAAGATCTTAGTGTTAGGATGAACGCAAGTGGTTTTGCAACAATGTCCTGTGAAATTGTTTTTTGCAGGTTTCTGTAATAGCGCAGCCACCTCTGCCAGGGTAAGAAATAAGAACCCCAGCCAGCCTGTCCATGGGGCTGGTCAGATTTAAGATCAACAAGCCTGCATTACATACAACCAGCCCTCAGAATGCAAGTTTTTAACTGCCTAACTGCCAAATTGCACGATCTATCCCCGTACTCTTCAAGCCCCAAAATTTGTATGGAACTCTTATACAAACTGTACATTTTATTGCAGCAACTATTTGAGCATTAAATAACCAAATATACATATACAAGGGTATAAATTTGCGGTCAGCCGAGTTTAATTTCGCCCAGCTCAACAGAAAGTTGAAAGCATCCAGCTATCGGGCTAGTGCTTATTATTTCCGACCCAGCTCTGCGCTCACAATTTAGACAATTAGGCAGTTGGTAAAATTGTCCAATTCTCATATCTATCATTTAAGTATTGCATGCATTCCTCTTAATGCAACTACAATTTTTCATAGCAATACTGCTTTTTACTGAACCATTGTCCAACACAAATTTTTTTAATTACGACAGCAGAATCCATTCGCTTACATTTGTCTCCCGATCCAGCGGGCACTCAAGGCAAACTTTTCAATAATTTCAGACACTAAAGCTTTCAGTAGATTTTCCTCATCTTCTTCATACATTCGGTGAAGAATTATGCTCAGCTGAAAAGAGAAAAAAATAATTTTATTACTGGAGACCTTAAATAAACAAAAAAATCAAAATCTAAACAATTGCAGTAACTAATTCAGGAATAGCCTTTTGCTTTAGTAGATTTTTTTTTCCTTGGGTAAAGTGTTAAGGAAACAAGACTAAAAGCCTGATAATTTATCAGGGGGGAAAGAAATCACTGAGCAGACATTGTTCACTAAAAAAATTTAATTAGAAATTTTTGGTTAGTAATTGTGAAAAGATCAACAACCTTGTGTATTTTCCTAACATTCTACTTACCAGCCTGTATGCCATGTGTCGCACCTCAGACACCTTGTCAGAGGCAAGAGCAAGCGACATCGGAACAATGTACTGACGAATATCTTGTGGACTGTATAACTCGCACAGTAAAACCAGTTGGCTGGAAATTTCAAAATAAACTCATGTCATACAATAAAACTAAACATTTTCATCGTTATCCAAACAACTTTTGCAAAATTAACTGCTACTTTTAACTGAAATAAAGTAGTTTTTTGACAAGTCTTATTGCAATTTACTTGTTTTTTGGTCCAAAATGTAAATTTTCTACAGCTAGTACTTACACTGAAAGTTCTAATCTAAATCTCCAGTTTCGATGATTGTCCGTTGACATAAAGTCCTGTACTTTTTTCAAGTATCTTTTCCGTACGTCGACACGCAGCAACTGTAAAAAGCATCAATTGTTTTAATTGGAAATGTTGCATAACACATTAAATATTTAACAAAACAGTCTGAAATGCTGGATTTGTTTTGTGAAAAATGGCTGTTAATTTGCGCACTATACAAAGTTTACAACTTCAAAGACAAAGGGAATTCAAGAATAATTAAATTCTTTTTAAATTTAAAGTTTTATTAGCTATTCTTCACATAATTAAACTCAAAGAGTCTCACTCCACTAAATGTCTTAGTTTTTAATCTGACTATATTGCGCTGTTAAAACCCTATTCTGTGGTAATTTGTTTAAAAGAGCTCCTGTAGGATAGGTTTTTAACAGCTTATTATGGGCATAATGGGCACTTTAAGGGTTAACAATTGTAGAGATGTCCCGGCCTATCAAGGTTTAGAATGGCACTTTGTTCACTACAGACAGAAAAAACTTAAATTTTACTTAGATTTGAAACATGTCCAAAACCTAAAATTATGAATACTAAAATACTATTTCAAAACAACTTTAATTTCCAAAATGTACATTAATCTCAGCAAATTTTCAGCTTACCCTCAGAAAGTCTGCGAGATGTTTCAACACTCCAATTCTGACTTCATCCAGGTCCTTGAGAAATCCATCAAACACTGGAACCAGGTCCTTGTGTGTTATCTCGTCTCCAAGTATCATGGCCATCTCATGGAGAGAAAACGCAAGTGTCCGGCGAACTTTCCACTGCAACAGCAACAACTTTGTGCATACCTTTGTTTACATGAAAGAACAGGTTGATTTTTAATTTGTCAACTAAAAAGTAAAACTTAACACAAATAAAAGGTTTTTTTGGCAAAACCAATAATAAGACATGATTATCGATTTTACCCGTCATAATGTTCTATATCTATACTGGCATTCATTTCACAAGTTATACAAATATAAATATGTGACAAAACATCAAACAAAAACAATATCCATTTCTAAACTACCAATGTACTGATGTCTGAAGCTACATGCCAACTCACAGTTTAAGAAAATCTGTTTACATTAAAATATCAAGGATTACAAGTCTGTAATAAATCAATACAGTTCCCTCTTTTAGTACTCCATCTAGGTATTCATGTCCTAAACCCACATGCCATTTTGTTTTGTCTATCTGTAACCGTTTAAGAAATTGATCCAATTAAAGGAATATGCACTAAATCAAAAATAAATGCATCAAGGGCCACAAAAATCATAATTTAAATATTCGAGAGTCCATCTAGGTATGTATGTCCTAAAGCCACAAACCAAATTTGTTTTTTCTATCTGTAACAGTTTTTGAGAATACTGTTCTCCAATTTCAACTAGGTTTTCACATTTTAAAACATGCCATATTTGGTTTCCCTATTTAACAGTTTCCAAGAAAATGTTTCCTTTGTTAAAAGTAAACAATACTAGTTTTATATGGAGAAACAAACTATTGATCTACCATTAAAGATAAAATCTTCAAGCGAAATTAATATATGTGTTTGGCCTATAAATTCCAAAGCTATTTTTTTCTAAATTAAAACTAATTTAAAAAAATTTAAATGTTAAGTTTAGTAAGCAAAAGAAAACATAATACAATGTCAAATACCATACATGCAACATTGTAAAACATGCATTTGATAAAAAAAATAAACCAAGAAAAATAATTCAAACTAAATAGTGCAATTGTTTGTATTAGTAAACTAATGAAGACGAACCAGTACAACCACAAAGCATGCAAGGACGATTAACCTTTGTGCCGAGTCGAGGGATAGACAGGACACGACACATAGATGTAGATAAGCAGTTTACCTCATTTACCTGCATATCTTGCACCAAGGTTTCATACAGGTTTTTTATGCAGTGCCAGTTCTGTCTCCCCAGGGTGTATGCAACGGCGGGCAGGTTGTAGGCACAGTGTCGGGTTATTTCCGTGTCCACGGTCTGGGCTCGAGATGGATCCACCATGCCCAAGTAGTTCTCCAGTAGGCTCTGAGGCACAATGTCCTGAAGGGAAGGTTTAAACAATGCTTTAGGTTTCATGAAAATACAGAAATTAATTACACTTTGTTTTTACTCCATATTTTGTTTAACTCTTAGTGTGCCAATTTATCATTTCTCTATTTCGGGGGTTAAAATTCCAGTTTAAATAATCTGTTTAAAACCAATCCAAAGGCAAATTGTTTACAAAAGCTCCAACAAGCAATCTTTTTTTTAAAACATTAATCATCGGGTAGGTTTCCAAAAGCACAAGGAAATCAGTTTCAAGCTGCATTAGAGTAAATCGAACAAAACCAGTGCAGCAAAAACTGTTGTCAATTGTGAATACTCAGGCCGATATTTACAAGAAAAGGACAGTATTTCGTTCTCAGCTAATGTGCTAAATGACAAAAAGAAATGTTACAATTCATAAACACTAGTTACAGTACTGTACTCCCAAATTAGACGACGTGACGGGTTTTAACCATCAGTAGTTACTCTTTGCAATCATTTAGTTTGAGATCTCATTCATTTACTAACTCAGTATTCTTCGACAACTTCCAGTGCATTTCAAGTAACTTTACAATGTAAAAGTATGTTTGGGTTGGGTTGTTTAAAATTGAGCAATTGTGCAATTTCAATTCGTATATAAACTCTCCAACGAACGATACTAAAACATGTTTGATAACAAGTGCACATTACAAAACAAGCAGACTGGCTATGGGCCCACATAACCTCTTTTTAATTTACCCCTTTGGTAATAAAGAGCTTAAATTAACTTTACAAGTTGCTGATCAACTGAAAAATATTACCTGTGCTGACGATATAGTTAGATTAATGAGATGCAAATCGAAACAATATATCTGCCAATATAACTAAAGCATTACTTGAAATTACAAACAATTCATACAACTTTCTCTTGTGCCTCTACAAAGGGCCACAAAGCGAATACTAAACAAATGTTGCATACGAAAACAAAGAACACCTTTAAACTCCCAAGTTCAAGAAAGTCCAAGATTAACCTTTGTTAAACATTTGCTTATTTGTTTTTAAACAACTAACTGAAACAGGCTGTTGAAAACCTATCTTGTGATAATTTGTTTAAAAGAGCTCTTTTAAACAAATTATCACAGAATAGGTTTTCAACAGCCTGTATCAGTTGGAATTTGAACAGTAAAATGAGCAAATTGTGTGCTCGGCACTTTAAAGGTTAATAAGGTAAAATAGGTGTTCAGCTGCAATAGATGACATGTTATTTGTTTTTGTCATTGTGATAATAAAAAAATTAGGGTCGGCAGCTACGTTGTAGGCAAGGTCGGGTAAACGGAACCACAACATATTTTGGGGGCCTAATTTAAGTTTGACACTTAAAGTGTTATCTTTCCCATTCCAGTTTAAATTGGTTGTCACCTAAAGTGTGATAACATGTTGAAAGAGCTCCTAAAGGAGCTCTTTTAACACGTTATCACAAGATGGGTTTTAACAGTACAAGTCAGGCAGCACTGAAGGTTAAGTACAATAACATTTATTTTGACACATAAATGAGTTTCCAAAATTCAATCAAATTATGCTTAAGTTTTATGACATAATAGAATGTGTAAATTGTAGGAATACTGTACCATTCAGTTGTAAAGATTATTATAAAATTTCAGGCATACAATCAGTGGCATCTGTGCAATGCATTTAATGGTATTGACTTTTAAATGTTGCTGTGCTGTCAGTCACTTTCAATTAACCCTATACGTGCTAAGCTCTCAACATCTCAATTTTGAATGTCAAACTTTTAGTCAAAGGTTTCTGTCTCCTTTTGCTATATTTTGCAATATGTATTGCAATATAAAGAGGCGTATCGCAACATATCGTAATACAACATGTGGAGCAATACACTGCAACAAGTTTTTCTTTTGAAAGTGCACAGTTTACAACGATTTTTGGCATTTGTAGACCAAATCCATTAACCCTGTGACATGGTTTACGACGTCGTAAAGTTATGACGTCTTTGTGAAACGAGAGCCAGGAGTCATTCTCCTGTCGTAAACCTTGCCGCCGCGATATGATTGACTGACTCACTCACAGCAGGAGTTCTTACTCCCCGACAAATATATCAGATAAATACAAAGCCTTGACAACTGCCGACTGTTTCCCCCATCTGATTTGAATATACCTTCCAATGATTCATAGTGACAATAGATTGAAGCTATGATAGTTTTATTAAACTGCATGTCAAAAAATTAATTAATGGTGTTGATAGTGCCCAGATTAATCACAATGAGACAAACACTTTGACATAATACTGACGACACATTTTTGGAAAATTTAAAAACCTCTCTAGGCATTAACAAACTATTTAAAACAGCATTGTAACAAAAAAGGCATAAGAATGTACTTTGTCAGTTATTTACTAAAGTAAATTAAGATTCGATTCTATTTTGGAAATGATAAAAAAAACTGTTTATAAGCACTCCAATGCCTGATTTTAAACTTATAGTAAGAATATTTGTATAATATCATGAGCATTATAACCATTAAAAGGAGTTTAAAATGTGTTTTATCATCTAACCCTGGCCCCCACCGGAAATATCGCTTCTGTGAGATCAATTGATTCCGTGATATTGTCTTAGAAATATCGTCACAAATGATTTCATTTCATTGTTGCAAAAGCTCCGGCATGACATGCACATTGTGACATCACAATGCATAAAAATCACATTAGAATACATGTAGTTACACTTAAATAAACTATGAGGTGGTTATGCTCTGCCAACATTTTCTACACTATCAATATGTACTAGGGCTGCGCGGTATTACCGATATACTGCAATACAAATTGAAACAATTACGTATCGCGAAACCTCTGATGTACTTTCTGATGTAGCTCTAAAAGACATCATGTCCTAACTCGTAGTAAGAGCTTAAACACAAACGTCAGAGCGCCTTAGCATTACGAATGGTTGGTTCGTATCAATTAGGCTTTAATATGACGAGGATTTTACCCTAACCGTGCGGCGCTGTTTTGGAGAAATAGTCCTGTGTGGTGTTTTCCGGAACTTATAAGGCTTTCGCCTATCCAGATTAGTGCTTCACTCAATATCTTCTTCCGTCTGTCCATGCGGTATGTCGATGAGCTGCACGCTAAGAGTTAATTTCAACGTGGGGATTTTCTACGAAATAGCAAAGTTACATTTCAGATGTCTTAGTCTTACAGGGATTTTATGAACGGAACCCTGTTCTATTATACCGATCACAAACGCACCAGCTTTATTGAGTTTTATAACATGACTGCAACTTCTTTATTTGTAAACAAGACGTTTCTGTGCTATTCCAAGCAATAGACCAGACACGTTGTTTATAATTAAAGACGTTGGGATCCAAATATTTTATGTTATAATTACACCAACTTTAAAGAATATTATAATAATAATGCATCTGTAAAGCGCCTAAAATCCGCCAACAGATGCTCAGTGGCGCATACATATTATTATCCTTGTCATTTATTATTCATTGCATCGTAACTCACAACTCCCTAGGGAGTATTTAACCCAAGCTGACTGTTAGGCGCTAGAAAGTTAGCATTTACATTACAAACGTCTGCCATACCAGGTACTCAGTTATACTGCTAAGTAAACAGAGGCATACTTCGAACAAAGCCACTTGCCTAGGGTGACACGACAAGGTTTATAACCCTGTTTCTCAGTGTGTGGCAAAGCACATACCATAGATACTCTCAGGAATCTAGCAAGCCGAGCGGGTCACCCATCCGATAACAACCCAGACCCGACGTTGCTGAACCTGATTGTGATCAATCGTGCTATGCACTAAACCACGCGCCACCGCATATGTTATAATTAGTTTAGCAATAAAAAATATTGTTGTTTTTTTAATCAGATTATTTATCCAATTTGTTTAACCATTGGAACAATGGGTTTTTGTTTGCAAATGCCAAAATCGTTTTCAACTGTGTATTTCACGATATCCTCGAAGCACAGTTTGTAGCAACTTGGGTATTTTAAAACCAAACCGATTTTTATGTCCCGGTGATTGGCCAGCATATTATGAGGTAGATAATTCCCCAACATTAATGTACAATACACCTGCCTCACTTGACACTATCAAACGTCAATCTTGTCACAGATAAATGGTATGAATAGCATATTTCAAAAGTGCATGTCCATCCATTGTCATTTGACATGTTATTATCAAGATTTCAATATCTAATAATAATACGTGGTATTCAATTACATTACACAAGGTACTGTTTTACAAAGCCAGGAAACGTTACGACCCCGTAATCCATGTCACTTCATAAATGGCTTTGGTTCACAAATCCAAAAATTGTTGCTAACTATGCATTTTCCAAATAATTTTTTTTAGGAAAATGCATAGTTTACAATGGTATTTGCAAACTAAACCAATTGGTCTTTTGTTTTGCTACGAACTCTGATCTGAGCTTTAAATATTTTGGGAAACACGCGCCCAATGCATATCGAGAATAAGGTCCCGTTCCTCAAAGCAAGCTTAGGTTAAGTTGATTGTAAGTCCTAAAATATAACATTAGCTTACGACTGCCGTAGCGCAGAGATCGTTTTGGAACCGGTGCCATTCGGCACCGGTTTCAAACCAATTTTTGCGCTACGACAGTCGTAAGCCTATGATAAGAAACAAAAATTACTTACGATCAACTTAACCTAAGATCGCTTTGAGGAACGGGACCCTGACATACGTTAGTTTCAAATTGTTTGTGGGTTTGTTAACTTCAAAGCTTTAACTTTCCTGCGTGTTAAGCAAATTGCTTTACTCTGAACTGAGTTGATTCCTTTGTTTTCTTCAGTAGACGTTCGTGATAACTGTTACATCAAATGCAATTTGTTTAAAACGAATCTCATGTCTCAATTAAACCCAGGGCATAATAAGATTAATGTTTGTCGGTGAGACGGGGATCATTCGTATCTGCAGTGAGTGATTCAGCATGATCCTTCTAGTGTCTGATTGAGGAAAATTCGCATGTTTTGGAAACTACATAGCGAAGTATGTTTTGTTTACTTTGCCGTCAACACTAGAAGATAATGTATAGAAATGTGTAAGTAATCAATTTCGTTTCCGAAAATATAAAAGGTGTAAAACACAAAACAGCGGACATGTTTATCATTCAGACTGATCCTTATTTGTGAAAGATTTGTAAAACAGCTTCCTGAACTGCATAACTACTGGGGCCCCGTTCCCCAAAGCGATATTAGGCTAAGTTGGTCAGAGGTGCTAATATACAACATTGGCTTACAACTGTTTTAGCGCAGAAATCAAAATTGGAACCGGTTCCAAGGGAACGTCTGCGCTGCGACAGTCGTAAGCCTATGATAAGAAACAACTCTACATATTATTGTTTAAAACATCGCTTACGATCAACTTAGTTTAAGATCGCTTTGAAGAACGGAACCAAGAAACATTACTCAGGGACGAACTGCACCATTTCAGAGGGACTTTAAGCAAATTAGACCGTACATAATGGCCAACAGTACAAGTCAGGTTTTTTTTATGTAGAAATTACATTTTCTTCTTAATCATTGATTTTATGAGCGTGTGTGTTGTGTAGAATTGAAGGTGCATTTTGTTCTTTGGCTACTAGTTATATTTGGAAAATAAATATTTGAACACACAGGTTTTCCAATCTTCAAAGAGTGGCCATGGTTTTCTTGCTAATACTATTTCTTAGTCGTTGTTTAACTTTTAATTAAACGGATATTTTCATAATCAAGTAGTTTCATTATTGTCTGCTTTTTTTATTTTGAGCTTAAAATTTCAACAGAAAGATATACAAAAACTTAGTTTTCACATTTTAATGTTTGTGGTTGGAAATGCTATTACGACTTAATATACTGTTTCAACTAAAAAATAATCGTGTTTAAACAAAATTAAGATTAAAGTATTTTTCTTCATATTATGTTTAAGGCAAACGTCATCAACACACAGAAATGTCAGACTACAGATAACATCCCACCATGTTAAAGGTTGCACATAGAACAGAGAGTCTCAAGTAGATTTACAGGTACATTATGATAAACACTATAACTGGATTAGTCTGTAAATTGTTTTGAATAAAGAGCAGATGTAAACACAAGTAGCGTACTTGTAGGTAGGCACGAATCTTAATTTTGTTTATAATACTGACGAAATCATTGTATTTGTATATTTCAGATTATACAATTTACATATTTTCAACAACACAAGGTAGTCATACGTTCATATCCTGCTAGAACTGTTTGGCTTAACATATCCAAAGCCTCACACACGTTTGATGCTTATACTTAAGCTTTATGGTTTTACAGGCATTAACTATTCATGAAATCTCGATGTCTTGATTGGATTTTCCATTTCACGACTCCTACAATTGGATGAATTTTCAACACAGCTTATAATCATCTTTTAAAGTTTCTATTGACAAACTACTTCCCGTTTTAAGCTAAAGGGAAATCACTTTTAATTTCTCCAGGGCCACGTTCCTCTAAGCAATCTTAAACTAAGTTGATAGTAAATGATTATTTAAAACGGTGTCCTGTGGAGTTGTTTCTTATCATAACCTTACGATTGTCGCAGCGTAGAAATCGATTTGGAACCGGTGCCGAATGGCACCGGTTCCAAAGCGATCTCTTCGCAACGACAGTCATAACCCAATGTTATATTTTAACACTTACGGTCAACTTAGCTTACGGTCGCTTTGGGGAACGGGACCCTGAACGATTCTTGTTGGTGTTATCCAGTTGCACTCTAAGGTTTTAGGATTAATGTGTTCGTGTGAATAACTCCCACATAGGCCGTTTTGTGCAAAACGCAAAAGGAAAAGAGATGCTAAGATGGAGAATTTAAATTAGCTCAACTACATGCCTGGAAGCAGATTCGTGACTGTTTATTGGGATTTAATAGCAAGGAAGAGGATGAAAGTAAGAAGAACGATTCACCATGAATCTCTGGCATCAGCTTTAAGTGTTTCCCAATTACCAGCTATCTTGGCCAACAACAGTTTCATCATGCCTGGAATTCCATTGTCTCACATAACCCTGCCTCCAGAGATGTTTTAACGAGTTGTAGAAGATAATGTATAAGATACACTGTTATACTCTTGGCTGATTGCGATTGATGTAAAACAATGTTTAAAAACCTTTTATCTAAATATATTTCTTAAAGTATCGCCTGAAAATAAATTGTAATTCCGCCCATTTCAACTAAAAAATGTCAAGAGTCAATATCACTATTTCTGATTATACTTTATCTATGTATAGTTCAAGTTGGTACATTGCAGCTAATACATTGTTTATTTGATTGATATTTGAGCAATGAGACAGAAGTTGAATTTGGCACTCTAAG
>JAULCD010152039.1:0-11048 GCA_032361085.1 Calliostoma canaliculatum
ATATACAAGAATAAGAAGTAATATCACAGTTTTTTTCTGTCCTATAGTAATTCCAATGAGACTGTAGCCACTCGTCTAGTATGCACTCTCAGACTAACGATGCCAGAATAAATACTTGCAGTAAACAATAGGTATTTATAGTCAATGTACGAAATAGCAGGGATTTCCAAGAAATTGAAGAACAAAAATGGCAAGTCCCCACCTCTACAAAGCCCCTTAAGTTTTAGTTAAACAGGCCCAACCTTGAGGCTTTAAAATTGAAATGGGAAGCTAACTATAAGAGCTACAATTATTGTCAAACTTTTATCAAAATGCAGACACAATCTGCTATCTACATCAACCGTCAAAAGATGGCTAATACAAAATGAGCATAATGCTGTCGATATTTAAGTAATTAAGAGATTGACCTTTGCCATTCTCCCAAATACCCAATATCGAATAATTCACAAAATACAGCATACAGGATACATGTAAAAACATGACAATTTAGGCATTGAAATATAAAATCGAATTCTGCGATCAGAAATGCATGCAGAAATAAATAATTAATGACATATAATGTTAGAGCGGGACACGTGTCTCCAACTCAGCATATAAAGTGTTAACATCCCTTACACTTTAAGGGTTAACAACATGAAATAAAACTGCCTCTGGGGATAGGGGTGGCCAGAAGTGGGGAGGGGGAGATTGGTGTTGTCTAGCGGTCTGGAGGACACCTGGTGCCCGTGTATGACGTAACAACGACTCAGCTGATGGCCATATTGTGAGGTCATCTGGCAACGATGTCGCCGACTGTGTTACATCACACAGGTGGAAGTCCACTAAATGTAACTCTCTTAAAGGTAACCTTGGGGTATGAAAATGGCCGCAGCAGTCCACTGTGACACTAATCAATGTGCAAACTTTTAATATTAGAAAACCTACTTTACAACCTATATTTTTATATAGTGTAATTAGGAGATAAACATAATGTGTCAGTATAAAGTAAATATACTAGCTCTAAAATTCATTTAAAACAAATCCCAAAAATATTTTCACCATGACAATAATTATGATAGTCATAAAACATAATTGATAAATGCATATATTTTCTATATCAAACAATATATGTACATATATTTCACCAAAGAGAGCCATTATGCTGAAATGCAGGTTGTTTTGAAATTAAGGTAAATTAAAACCTAATCGAAATACTTTCAATTTTGTTTTCATTTCTATGTTTATAAATATATTAGCATATGTTCTGAAACATATAATTGGAATTTTAGGTGTGTTTTTTTAAGAACATAAATGTTTATATTTATTAAAGATAGCAGAGTAAATGACAGTTAGTTAGTTTAAAAAAATATATTATACACACATATTTCATGAAGAATAAGATAAACATTTGTTGAATTTAAACAAAAACAAAAATTAACAAAATAAATAGATGTTAATTATACATTGTACTGTAAAATCAGGCCACACATGTTATAAATGGACATAATTTAAGTTTAGTTTTAGAGTAAAGGGTTGACAAAGTATATTTAGCAGTATATGTTACATATTTTATCTGACTATAGTTTTCTCACCATATTCCCGTGTGTCTATGGACAAGTTTTCATGCGCTCATTTACATACGAACTTGACCCCACTGACGTGACAAGGTGGTGGCAAAAGAAACTGGCGTGCATTTGTCAGTTATAATGTGCTTAAACGATGTTGTCATTTCGAAGTCAGTGTGAAACGTTTTACAGGCTGTATTTAATATGTTTCTACATGTATGATCAAGTCCAGCCTTAGTTTAAACTTTATGTTAAATCAAGACGACCGGATTAAACATTCTCGATCAGATACTATTTATACGAGATTATTTTGACGTTCAGCAACACTGAATAACTGGAAAATAAATATATGCATGCAAGTTTTGATCAGTATGTAACATTTACACATTACATACGTAGATTTTAGGCTTGTGAAAAGTGTACTTCCATTATCTACATTAGTGTCAATCATCACTCAAATTGTCGTAAGCTTCTTCGAAAATAGTTTTGGCCAGCTTTTAAACAGAAATAGTGCATTACCGTAGTGATCCATATCCCTGCATGCTGTAAACAAAATTATACGGTCTGTAATTGGATTTATTAACTAATCAGAATCAAGCATTCACCACGTTCATGGTATAAAATGCCGATCTCCTTCTGACAACTCCCTATCTCCCAGGGCCCCGTTTCACAAAGATGTCATAATTTTACGACGTTGTAAACCATATCACTGGGTTAATGAATTTGGTCTACAAATGCCAAAACATCGTTTAAAACTGTGCACTTGTTTTTCTTTGGAAAGTGCACAGTTTGCAACGATTTGCTGTTGCATTTGTAAAACGAATTCATTAACTCCGTGACCAAATGTACAACATCATAAAGTTATGAGGTCTTTGTAAAACGGGGCCCTGGTTTTCTCACACTCCACATACTGTTACTGAGGAGGAAAATGTTCTTTGTCCTCGGGTGAGACTTCAAGTTATTTTCTCCTGTTTCTTAACAATAGTTATATGTTATTATTAAATATACAGTGTTTTAAACTGATTTGGTAAAATTACACTATACATCATGAAAGCTGCCCAATATTATTTGAACACAAAAATTATAATGTCCTTTTAATTGCCATCATACAATAATTCAAACATGGCTGTCTGGCCATGTGCTCAGTGATCAAATTAATTAGGTCTCAGTTACACTATTTACTGTATTTATATTGCTAAAGGGCAAATTGTTTATTATCTACATATAAAATACTGCAAGAGCACCTGTATTATACAATTAATATTGTCAGATACCAAATCTATTCACGAGTTTCATAGAAATTATATGCCACCGCAGCAAGGTTAGTTTTGTATTAATTACTCGCCTTCTTAGACGTAAAATTAATATAGCTTGATTTGTTTCTTTGTTCAACTTAATTTCAAAATAGTGTAAACATATAATATATTGTATTGTAACACGAAGTGTAGGTGTTTTTTATACTTTAAATGTTCACCAACGTTTTAATTGTTAAAATCATCTGTGACAAAAATGATAATTACTTAGAATTACTGTTAGTCTACCAAGATTCAGAGTATACTTAGGTTATGCCACAAATCAAATAAGGTTTGAAATGTTGCAGCGTGACCATGAGAAAATGTCAACAGGATGTGAACAACATCTGTTATGTAACTTGATAAATTGAAAATAGATTAGGGGTCAAACAACAAAGTCACAAAGTGAATAACGGGTATGACCACCCTGTACGTGAATCACAGCAGTGAATCGACGATGCATAGAGGCCTGTCATACCCCCCCTCTTAAATCCTGTGGACGTTTTTAGGAGAGTGTGGAAGACGACGCAGACAGCGCATCATTTCATCCCACACATGCTATACTGGGGAGAGATCTAGATGAATTGCAGGCCATAACAGTAACATGACATTGTTATGTTAAAGGAAATCCATTGCAACCCTAGCTGTCTGAGGACGAGCATTGTCCTGTTGAACTATCAATCCCGTGCCATGATGTTACAGGAAAGGAATGATCACAGGCCTCGGAATCTGACCTCTGTAGCCAACACCAGTAAGAATGCCCTGATAAACCACCAAAGGGGTTCGGTGCCATGCTGTTATATCACCCTTCGAAACGATTAATCTCCACAATACAGGTGCGTGCATAACGTTCTCCCAAATGCATGTAGACACGTTTGCGCCCGTCACTGTGGGGAATGTTGAACCTCGAATCATCTGTAAACACAACATTTCTCCAGCACATTTGGGGTTGGCAGACCAATGGCGATATCGTGTTTCGATGCCATTGGAATTGTGTTGCCACATGTTTGTTTGCTTTATTCCCGCTCGGATCATGGCATGATTTGCTTGTGATATGCTTGTGTCTGCGCCTGGTTAGTTTCGAATGTTTTAATAACCACAGATCATGCTTTGCAATGTAACAGCAAGTTTTGAGTTGCACCTGCTGTGTACAGCTGCACAAAATGCACGTGCAATAACAATAATATTCATGTATCCAATAATTGCTGTGTTCAAACCTGTATTTCATCAACTGTTTGATTAGCATTTTAAGAAGTTGGCAATAGAAGAATTAGAAGAGAATAACTTTTATGGATAACAACAAAGTTGTTATCCATAAAAGTTATACTCTTCTTTTACTATATTTCATATATGGACCGTGGGACTTTACATTTATGTTTTCTCCATGCACAATTTCGTTATGTTGCTAGTAAACAATGAACATGGCATATTCATAAAATATTGTTTTTATTCACAGCTATTGACTGTTTGATGCAATGAGGAGACAATTGTTTGTATATTGCATCCAATGGGTACTCGTACACGCACACCTCGCCTAAACACTAAAACGTCAAAAGTCATTTTTTATCAAAATGTTGATCAAACATACAAACCCTTATTCCAAAATATGCATAGCCGTTGCAGTTATAGGAACAGGCCTTGATGGACATGGACTGCGGACCATACCAGAATTTGTACTTGAGAATCTCGTTTTGGTTGGTGTCCCTATAGCATCCAACATATTTTGCTGAAATTAAAATGAATTTTAAAAATTAATCAATTTTAAAATCCCATAGCCACCTGGAAATTACTTTATTTATATTTGGCACACAAAAAACAAACCCAAAACAATCTAAAGCATCATGTCTATCTAAGTACTAATTCTAAAAGCAGCTAAAATGCAACACTTTTTTTAAAACATATCAATAGGCCAATTGTTTGTGTGTGTTTTTTTAGGCATGTAGCAAATACAGATCGTTATTTAAGTGAATTTGCATTTTTTTCAAATAAAGTATTCAGTTTAAAAAAACAATGTGATGATTTTATTAATCGTGAGATTTGTTATTATTATATTCTTTTCTTAGGATTTTCTTGACTTCTCGATTAACACACAAAAAAAAAAAACGCTATTGTATCAAGCCAAAAATTCCTTGTAAGAACCCTCGACTTTAGTTTTCCTTATCACTCTTGTAGACCAGTTTCTCTTAGAAACCTGGGACCCATTTTACAAAGACGTCATAACTTTACGACATCCTAAACCATGTCACTGGGTTGATGGATTTTGTCTACAAATGCAAACATTGTTGTAATGTGTGCACTTTCCAAAGACAAACTTGTTTTCTATAGAAAGTGCACAGGTTAAAACCATTTTTTTTGCATTTTTGCTTTCAGTGTACTACATTTATTTCATAATAGAAACCTTTTCACTTTTAACAACTTTTAGTATGCAAATGCGTTTAAACATTTTGTGTATATCTACCAACAAGCATTAACAATGAGTGAGTGAGTTAGCATTTAACGCCGTTTTCAACAATTCCTCTATTACATCACGGCGGCAGGGTCTTGGTAATATGAGGTTAGAGGATGCACCGAAACCTGAGTGTATTCTGGTATTAAATATATCAACACGAATGTTTAAAACTCAGAGGCTTACAGAGGAGTTTTAGACGCTTCTCAATGAGTGTTGATATATTTCATATCTGAAGACACGAAAGTAAGACTGTAATTATCAATATTAATCAATATTGGATATGTACTAATTAATTTATAAATAATTTACTGATATTTTTGCTGTGCTATAGAGAGGCAGAACAATGCTGCTTAATGCCCGTTTTGACATCATAATATGTCAATGTAACATCATGCCGGATAAATCGCTACAATAAAATAGCATCATTTGTGCTGACATCTCCAGCGAAGTATGGCTTGACACACACAATCTGCCTCTCCTGTGGAAGCCATTTTTTTCATAAATGCATCTAAAAATATATTATTAAATCTTTGTTTAGGACTAAAATAAAGCCTGTTTTCAGAAAAGTTCAGATTAGACAACTGATAATTGGGCATATTTATCTGTACATTTTCTGTCAGGTCTTGTTCGGAAATTACTGTTTTAATACAGTATTCAAAATGTTTAGCATTACAAATGACACACTTTTATATGTTGTCATTTAACCACCAAACCACCAGCGTCTTTGATGACATAACAATAGAAACACATGAATACACCTTTATTTTACTTACGGTCCTTCATGAAGCAAGCGGATCCCTCATCAACTGCAGTTTCCCCCGCCAGAACAAGATCCTCCCAGTATACACTGTGAAGGCTGCAGGTTCTGGAGTTGTGGACGAACATCCTACACGTTGAAGTCTCTTTGCATTTTCGAGCACACACAAAGGCGGCAATGTCTGTGAAGGTTCCCAAAATGAAATCAGTTCCATTGTGGCCAACACAGTCCAGATGTTGTTTGTACCTAACATCAGAGATTTCCACCCTGCAAGTAATCGAGAGAAGTTTGAACACAATCATCGCTAACGGGAAACGGTTGATCTTCGGACCGGTCATGTTCGCTGGTAGATGTAGACTGAGTGTGTCTGTGTGACAAAAGCTTCTGTAAAGTAACAACTCAAGATTACTTAGTATTCACCTCCCCACGATCCGCATGTTAAGTTACTTACAGTAATCAATAGACCAACATTAACCAAGAACTTGTCAATTCGATCAATAATTGATCAATGCACTGCCCAAACACATGCTAATTGCTTCAAACATTTTAATATAAAGATAAACAGATAATACCGAACAAAGTGCACCAGATCAATATGTTTAAAATTATCAATAAAAGCCACTGATACGCACGTTTCATAAGGAAGCAACGAAACCTGAGTCCAGGGCCCCGTTCCTTAAAGCGATCTTAAGCTAAGTTGATCGTGAGTGATTTAAAAAAAATGTCCTGTAGAGTTGTTTCTTATCATAGGCTTACGACTCCTAACTTGATTTGGAATCGGTGCCGAATGGCGATCTCTGCGCTACGACAGTCGTAAGCCATTGTTATATTTTAGCACTCACGATCAACTTAGCCTGAGATCGCTTTGAGGAACATGACCCCGGACTTCTGCCTGAGAGGTTGAGGGGTCGAATCCAACACAGGGAAACCAGCGTCACTCTCTGAGTTGGAAACCTTTCAACATACAGTGAGGACAGAGTGGATTGCTCTAACACAGTAATAAAAGCCAACAAAAGCCAGTGATACGAACGTTTTATAAGGAAGCAACGAAGCATGATAAACTTGTCCTTGTAATAATTAAGGCTAACTTAAACTTAAACGTTTTTATTTGGTTCATTTAGTGCAATTAAAATGATATGAAAAGAGTTCCAAACTGCCCCTGGTCTCCACAATCAACATCACAGTGCTTGTAGTTAAGGGACACTGTCAAGGAAACGTGATTGTGAAACAGATCTTTCCTATGAAACATGCGCATTACTGGCGTTTGTTGAGAATTTAAGATATAAAAAAATAAATATTGATCTTTTTCTCGTGTGCATCGACAGCCGATTTCTGTCAATATTTGTTGTATCTATGCTGGTATCGATATCCCCTTTGCAGCGACGGTAACCCTTACCGTGCGGCATAGTTTTGGAGAATATATTCTAAATGGATTATCCTAGAATTTAATGGGTTGCGCCTATCCCAATTAGTGCCTCACTCAACCTCGCCGTCTGTTTGTCCACACGACTTAAGGAAATATCCGGGTCAGGCTAATAGCCTGACTCGGATATTTCCGTGAACCGCACGGTAAGGGTTAATACAGAGCAGTTAGGACAGGGAACCAGCTTAGGTCGTGGCATGATGTCAAATGTCCATACACCCATTTTGAAAGTGCACCTAGGACGCAAACTCTCTCATTTTACACAGTTTCGCATCAACAGAATTGAAAACAAAATGTGTTCATTCCTGGTAACTTTTATTTCTGAAACAAGTTTTAAGGTCCTTGCTCCCTCATAACCTGAGAAACTTTTATTTTTTGTATATGCAGCCTTATTTGTTTTAACATTAAAAGTTAACGAAACTTAAGAAGAAAATCCGCTGAAGGCTATCGATTTTTGCTTTAATAAATCAATTTCAAGACAAACTCATTCCTGCAGTAGGATGTTTTGTGTTTAGAAGAAGAAAATCCGATGAAGGCTATCGATTTCTACTTTTATAAATCAAGTTCAAATCAATTTCAAGACAAGTTCACTTTTGTATTAGCATGTGTTGTGTTTTTTTTTAAAAAGAAACTTTTGAAAGTGCAAATTGGCTGTAATAGAACTCAAAGCTATGACTGCCTGTTGTTGTTTAAAATACATTATCACAGGAGAGTTTTTTTTACTTCAGTTTTATTTTACAAATAAGTGTTGATAGTGCTGACACTAGTGTCATCTAGCGGGACTGAGCAGTGGTTAGAGTCCAGGGCCCCGTTCCTCAAAGCGATTTTAGGCTAAGTCGATCGTGAGTGATTTTTGAAACAATGTCCTGTAGAGTTGTTTCTTACCATAGGCTTACGACTCCTAGCGCAGATATCGATTTTGAATCGTTGCCGAATGGCAACGGTTCCAAACCGATCTCTGCGCTACGACAGTCGTAAGCCATTGTTATATTTTAGCAGTTACGATCAACTTATCCTGATATCTCTTTGAGGAACATGACCCTTGACTTCTGCTGAGATGTTAAGGGGTCGAATCCAACCCAGGGACATCAGCGTCATTCTCTGAGTTGGAAACCTTTCAACATGCAGTGAAAACAGAGTGGATTGTTCTAACATAGTACCACTTTTGGTTCGCAGGTACCAGCTGAAGCTCGCAGGTTTCACTACATTATATAACCTCATTGTGAAGCAGGCTTTCTCCTGCCTTAAACCTTGTGCGATATAACTAACACAGTAACACTCTTGGTTCACAGGTTCCAGTTGAAGCTCGCAGGTTTCACTGCATTATATAACCTAATTGTGATGCAGGCTTTTCTCCTGCCTTAAACCTTGTGCGATAAAACTAACACAGTAACACTCTTGGTTCACAGGTTCCAGTTAAAGCTCGCATGTTTCACTACATTATATAACCTCATTGTGATGCAGGCTTTTCTCCTGCCTTAAACCTTGTGCGATATAACTTAACAGTTAAAGACGTTACACTCACTCACACATCAATTCATTTTAACGAAAACACGCTAAAAAAACAAAATAACACACTTAGTAAACATGTCATATTTTTATTTTTCTTGTTACTGGACACCTTCCTCTTCAGTGCTTAATTAGCCTCATTGATTTCCGCTTTTAACCAACAATACAAATGGAAGAGCTTTAGTTGCTGCTTCATCAATAATCATTATAACGTAGAAAGCACAAAGAAAGTAAACAAAGGCTTCTCTTCAACAGTCGTTTTATTTATGTGCACATTTTGTTTTGTTTTGATATTACTATTAGGTGCGCTTTAGTTTGAACTCTATTGTAATTAACCATTTTTCTTTAGTTAATACCGTTCCTCCCCTTCCAGTTTTGCTCGTTCCATTTGGTCGATTCGTAGAACTCTTTTACACAAATTACCATGAGATAGGTTCTAAACAGTCCTAAATAGGGATTTTACTCACATTTGTTGTGTGCTACAGTGAGCCAGAACATTGCTGCTGTGTACCCATTGTTCTGTTGTTGAAGGAGTACTACTCACTCATTCTCCACTAAATTTACATTTTATGTATTTTGTTGTCCATCTCATAATTTCATGTTTTAAAAAACAACACAATATTTTAATTGTCCATGACAAAGATTAATATTAAATTTAAAGTGATGTTTTTTACTACCCACATTTACTTTATGTGCGCACGTATTTATGTGGTGGTTGACGATATTACGTTAATTGTCCCTCACTAGGGGTAACTCATGTAAGGGTATCAGATTTTCATAAATTGAAGAACTCGGGTGATGTTGACTTATTAGTTGCATTACTGAATATTTCAGCAAGTGAAACATAATTTCTTAAGAGGTATATTTACAAAAGAAAAACGAAACCACACATTTTCAGAATGTCCCAGGTTTGGGCATCAGATACGTGAACACATTAAAGAGGTGCAAAACCAAATTAAATAAAACACCCTGAATGATAAAATTATCATCAAAAAAATATTTGAAAATATCATTTTGTTAAGAGGTAGGAATTCTATAATTACTAAAAAAGCGATTGTTACTTTCGGCATAAGTCAGATACGTTAACACAAAAGGGGTAAACTGACTGTCAACATGTCATTCTGCCTGGTATACATTGTTTGATACCCCGAAAGATCGTCGAAACGAACATAACTTAAAAAAAATTATTTGACATGGATATAGACTAATTTTAATTTCTGTAGCATCAGATACGTTTTCAGATACGTGAAATCAGATACGTGAAATAGTATTTTCATGGCATTCAGAACATCTATGTGGTTGATGTTCACCTGTGTAGATAAACTATATTTCGAATACAAGACCATAGTACTTCTTGTCTGGAATGGTCTAGTTTGAGCTAATTTGGGTAGCAAGAGACAATTTCATCATAACATCCACTGATAACTGTGTAAAAGTAAGTCTTTTGCATGTTATATTAACTTTAAAAATGAAAAATCATTTAAAGAAGACTGTTAACTAAAAAACTGCAAATAGAGTCACACTTGATTTAATTTTACTTATAACAAATCAGTTGTTTTCATTCATAACGTATTTGATGGATTAGTTAACGTATCTGACAGTGTTATATGCCCATTATTCGTTTTGTAAATAATTCTTTTTTCATGATGCTTATAATTATTAACCCTTTCAAGTGTACTATTTTTAACTTTAATTAAGATTATTTCCTTCAGTGAAACGAAACGGCAAATAACTATTTAACGTATCTGATAATCTGTAACGTATCTGACGGAAATGACTGATTTTTTACAGTTTGTCCTAAACACAAGATTTGTTGCACATAGAAATATGATACATTATTTTCTGTGACAGATAAAGTCATCTTGCATGATATAGAGTAATTTTAATACCAATGCTATTTCGGTCATGGAGCAGGCTCTGGGAAAAAAATAAAATCATCAGCTTCAAATGAATTCGAGCAAATTTATTATGGACAAATTTTGATATCATAAACTACGCGGCAAAAGAAAGTATAGGTTCGCAAAACAGATTTATCTCTAAAATTCCCGATTTTGGAGGACATTGAATATTCTGA
>JAULCD010152150.1:0-11047 GCA_032361085.1 Calliostoma canaliculatum
ATTGTCGTAGCGCAAAGATCGCTTTGGAACCGGGGCCATTCGGCACCGGTTCCAAACCGATTTCTGCGCTACAATTGTCGTAAGTATATGATAAAAAAAACTTCCCAGGACATTGTTTCAAAAATCACTTACGATTGTCTGAATACTAAGATTGCTTTCAGGAACGGCACCCTGGATTAGGTGTTGTAGTCACAACAAACAATTCAGAGGTTAGTTCGCAGCATGGGGAATAGGGCACAAGCAGTGATCAAAGCATTTAAATCTTACTAACGTTAGTGGTTCGTTAGTGGTTCCGGTTGGCCTGTTCCTCAAAGCGATCTAGTGGTTATAGTTAAACCTCCATAACAAATATATGAAATGTAATCTGGCTTTGAAACTATAAGCATGTTTTTCGTTTTGGTAAGTTTAAAAGGTCACAATCGTACTACGGAAGGTACCGTATCATTTAAACATTTGAGTTCACTAACGGTTCGTGTTTGAACAATATGATTAAAACCAGTTATTTTGGAGAAAGCGCAACGGAGCAAAATGACTGGTTTTAGTCAGACTGGTATTTGAAAAAAATCTGACATTCTAAAAGACATAACACGTTATTCATCACCTGTTTTAGAATATCCGAGCAGAAAAGGGTATAACGTTTTTCATTCCTGCCATTTTAAAAGAAAAACAAGTTTACAACAATTATATTATTTGTTCACAAATGTCAAAATCGTTGTAAACCGTTCACAAGAAAACTTGTAAACCAAATATTTCGACTATATGTTATATTGAGGATCATACTATCTGAAAAAAGTGACTATTCTATCACTTTGAGTGGTTGACTCCCGTGCGGGATTCGAAACCACACCCTCAGAGTCATGCACCAAATCGCCAACACTGAGCGTCCCAACGCCTTAACCACTCGGCCACGGAGACTTCGACAAAAACGCAGTTCCACACCCTGTACTTAAGATAAAGCTACGCCCAGTACCCCTCTGATAGGTGAAATTAGCACAGCTCCCAAAGCTGAAAGCAATGAATTATATGCCATTTAGATAGTGACAAACACAACTATATGTTATACATATTTAGGATCACGCTATCTGAAAAGTGTCTATTCTATCCGTGCAGAATTCGAACCCACACCCTCAGAGTCCGGCACCAAATAGCCAGCACTGAGCGTCCCAACGCCTTAACCACTCGGCCTAGGTATGGGAGGGGAAGAGTATTTGTATAGGGAGTTGCACATTTTAATGCAATATTTAAATAATATAGTGTAAGTAGTGTAAATAATGTAACAGAGAAAATCGAATTGGAGGGAGGGAAAGTGCGATAAGGTGAACGGAAAGGGAGTGAACGCGTACCCTAGTACCCACGCACTCCCTCATCTGCTTTTGTGGAATCACAGGACCTGAATTGTAAGCCAATTCTCATTCGTTCCACACACACCAAACTTCCAAGTTCACTTCACCCGCGCTGCACGTGCAGGTGTAAACTCTCAGCTCGTGCGCAGCATGCGTCGTGTCGTGACGTAGTGCAAAGGGCGGATAACTCTCGATTCCCCGCAGCGTGATGCGGTGGCTTAGCTGCACGCACAGCATGCGTGTACGGTTCAGGCGTTTGGTGTTATGGTAATATCAACTTCACTCTAAAGAGTGTTTGTGTTTGGACTCAAACGCGTAGTCAACCCACGGTTCGCTTTTGATAGATCTACTTAAACGGCACCCTTGGCTTCAAGCTTGTATCTAAAACTTTTATCCTATTAAATGCGATTAAATTCATGTATTGAGAATACAGATCAAGATTACTCGGCGATGTGATTAATATTTCGAAGACGCTGGCCAATTCTACTTTTGTAGACCACCTGTCTTGTGAGAAGTGCTACTTTCCTCACAACAGCGTGTTTGTAGAATTCATCGTTACACGACATATGGCTGTAATACCCTCACTGTTATTAAATACTTCCCGTGGTTCAAACACTTTACACCAATTATCAAAATGTTAGATATAATTGACTTGAAGTGTGTCTTATGACCCGACGTTGTACCAATACCAGTACTACGATTATTAATGGTTTTATTATGAAAACTAAATTAGTTATCTTTTGATATGCATGTGATTTTGCAAAGAATATCAATCAAATTGTTCACGTCTACCTCCATCCGGAGGTAGACGTGAACAATTTGATTGATATTCTATGCAAAATTACACCGAATGTTATAGCCCGTATCATTTCACCACCTGACGTTGTTGACGTAAAGAATTTTGTAATTAAAAAATATTATCAAATAAGTATTATGTTTAGCCCCCTGTTGATTTCAAGAGAACACTCAGAACATTTAGCTAGAGGCAAATCACCTTCTCCCTTCATCAGACAAATGTGCAATGTTTTTACATATTGAATAAATGCTAGAATTCACCCCGATTGCTTACTCAACATACATTGTGGGTTTGGTATCTCCAAAATAACATATACGATCCTTTAAAATCGAACTTTATCACCTGTTTTCGAGTAAATTAATATTTACATCCGAACTTCGGGTTCATCTGTGTTGCATTCAAAGCAGAAACACAAACACGAACCTGGATCAAACACGTGATGCACGTGCTACGGTTACAGACTAATTCGGCAAAGGTCAAGGTGACATAATTCTAACGCGATGTCCTCACAAAATAAACCCGCAAAACAAGGGGAGATAATTGACACCGGATGAGATAATGAGCGTTTATGTACACCTGCCGGCATCTGAATCGTACGTCAACAAAAGCGACACCCAGTGGTAAATATACAGACGCCCGCTGGGGTCACGTGCAGCTGGGAATTATGGGATTGATGACGTAAGTGATAGCCGCCAAATATACCGGAACTTCCCGATCTTGACTCAATTGTGTTTTTGGTTACATGATGAAAATACGGTACCACCCATGGTCTGTATTCTTAACAAACATGTCATTCTCTCTATCTTTGTTTACTTGTGGGCAATCAGTAGCTTAGGGGGACTGACTAGGGGTACAGGACAAGAGCGCGGGGAACGGTCTCCAATACTTCTTCTTGTGGGGTGGGAATCGTGTAAAATCTTTAAACTGTAATTTAAAACTATAGTCGCATTGTCTATGAAAACAAAAACGTATAATCATACTCGTTTCAAAGTAAAACATATCCGATGTAAGACTACTCTAAACCCATCCTGTTGTGATTTGTTTAAAAGAGCTCCCGTTAACCCCCGAAATGCTTGTTTAAACACATTACCACAGCATACGTTTTCAACAGCACATAGTAATCACAGTTTTATGTCCTACCAAGTTCATTTACCTGGCGTTATGTTTCGCCGAAGAACGCTTTTTGAAAGACATTACCGCAATACACGTAACATTACATCGTAGTCAGTTTTAAGTCTCATCAAATTTTACCACGCGCACTGGAAAAATATGTATAGAAATTATTAAGCGAATTTCCATTGGTTTGATAAAGAATACGCTTAATAATTTTTTTATACATTTTCTTCTAGGGTCGGTTACCAAACATGTGTACTGCTATTGATAAAAAAATATGTATTTATTTTTGTAAAAGTGCTACCGTATTTATATCATTCAAATTGTTCGGTTTTTGTTGTTGACATTTTAGAAAATGTTTATAATTTTTTTAATACAGAATTTTGAGTTTTTTAAAAGAAAAAAATTGGATAATACGCTTTGATTGACGTTTTTACTCATTTTATACTTTTTAAACATTGTAGTCAAAATAGTAATGAATACAATACAAATGACAGCGTAATAAGGTGTTTACACGTATGCCGTGTTTAATTATATATTTCAATTGAAATATTCATGAAAGATACATACATGTAAATTATAATATTTCACTTCATTCACTGAAAAATAAAAGACATAACAGAGAAAAGTTATTGTTTCTTACGGCGTCATGTGTGTAAAAAGAAATACTTCCCGTGAAAAAAACAGTCCCCATTGTAAATAATATCACTATAATCAGGTACCCCAGTTTAACATTTACACATATTTTCTTCATCCTCAATGACAAACTAAACGGCTCATAATCTCCCCCAAATCCCCAGGTGTGGGCCAAGGAGCAGTTCTAAGCCCGGTCTATTTACAAACGTCAATATTCGCCGTCGGTGATTATGTAAAAACTTACAGAGGCGGAGTCAGGGCAAAAAGTAGCAATAGTGTATTCGATCCGGGGGATCAAATTCTTCACAGCCATTTGTCACAAAGATGCTCTATGGGAGCTCCCAGGTGTGCGGATTTACAGAGGAGGGATAAAACAATCAACATGGGCCTCGGTGGGAGGAAAGTTATGTTAAAACCTTCAGATTGTAAATGTCTCTTTTGTTAGCGTGGCTCCGATGCGGGATAATTATATCTGCCTGTCCAATGGTTTAATGTGAATAATTACACGTTAGCAAAGGGGAGATAATTTGACAGTGTGGCGTGGATTCAGGTTACAAATTATTTCGTTGGTCGGTGATTTAAAGATACATCGGAGAAGGTGTTGTAACAAATCCGAGGTTTATGCGGGCAGTTGCTGGCGATGTGGGCTCAGTTTAATTGTACGAAGCCTTTTTATGACGTGTTAATCTTGTTTTATCCGTATCTATTAACAGTTATCTCGGCTGGAGTTTGACTGCAATGACCTTACCAAAACAAGCAGAATGGGCCATTCAGGAATTTTACCAGCACAACGCCCCAAGTTCACCGGAAGAAATCAAGTGGCATCACACGTGACTAAAACGTTGTAAACGTTTGTATCTGCTAACAGTGTTGCAAACTCAATCACATATAAAACCAGACCTTTTTGTTGCGTTGCGCTCCTCTACACTGCACCTATGGTGCAATGTAGAGCAGCGCAACGAAAGAAAATATCTTGATGGAATGAAATTGTAGTAAACTGTACACTTTCATTAAATAAATGTTTGCAAAGTGGCACTTTACATCAAAAGCGATATTATAAACTTAATCCAACTGTATTATTTTAACTGATATTATTCATTGAATTGACACTATTAGTACAACCATTATAATACTGTGGGGAAATAATGTTGTGATCTTTTCTAAGACAAGGCATTCATGATGTGTTGGTGAAAACGAAATACTACAAGATAATTTTCAACAGCACAAGGTAGTAACAGGTTTATTTTCTACCAAATACATTTAACGATTTAAGAGTTAGTTTCCCATGTATTTTAATTGATATTTTACCTTCAGCTTTCACATTTTTATATGCCTCGAATCACCATAGTCTTCCGAATACATTCGTTTAGAGCAATATCAAAGTTACGATGTCTTCAATAATATGAATATCTAAAAATACACACTTCGGGGTTTGCAAAAGCACACCATTTTGTAAAAGCTTAAACATGTTAATGTAGAGAAAGATGCAAGTGTCTTTCTACTAAATTTGTTTTAACCCCAAACATCAATCTTTAAGTTTAAAGTTATGACGGGATGGAGTTCAGTTGTTATTGAAATCAAACCATTCATACAACTTATTAGCAAATAATTTTACATGTTGTATGTCCTAAATTTATTTCTTTTTTTTCTTCTGTTTTTGATGAATTGATATCAAAATAAATCTGTCCACATAAAATACTGCTTGTCGTTTTATGCAGCCACAAAGAATGTTTCGGCAGCTGTAGAAGTCTGTATTCGGGATCTGTATTGAAATATAAAGTCATAAATCCTAATATTTCACGTTTTATGCGTTCTAACCGACAGGCCTGACATTTTGCCCACCCTTCCAAAGCAGCAATACAACAGAGTCACTTCGTTGGATACATGGATGATTTTAGGCCCTGTCTACATGCAAAGCACTACCACTGTGCGACAAACGAGAGCCCTGGCCCGGGTTTGTTCCTAAACCTGAATTCATTCATCCCAGCCGTCGAACGGCGCGCCAAAACGTCACGGTATAACGTAGGTGAATACGACGTCAGACGGCGTGACGAATGATCCCCGTCACGCCGTGACACTCTACAGTGACTTTAGTGTCGGCAGGCGCCAGTAGGAGCGATATCACTGTCTTCCACCACGCATCAAGGGGTACCCAAACTGCCTTGAAATCGCCATTCTTTCTAACGTCAAAAAACGCCAATATTAAGACACGGTATCGAGCTTTAAGCGGCGTTATGTTCTTGTGAATGAATAGCGTACGCATTGTAGAGGGCCGTGTGTGTGCTGTATGTATGGAGCGGGCATTCTTTTAAACCATGTCCTTTTACTACCGTATTAAACATCTATTGTTTGACAAATGATTTATATTCCTTTGATTCAATATGACTCGAGTATAATTTTTGTAATAATTATTTATATTTCAATTTTTATTTCTTTAGTTTTTATGTTTAAAAAATCAACGCAAAAGTTGTATTTTGGAATAGACAGAACTTGCACCCGTTGCATGTACAGGTAACACAGTATGCATGTACAGGTAACACAGTATGCATGTACAGGTAACACAGTATGCATGTACAAGTAACACACTATGCATGTACAGGTAACACACTATGCATGTACAGGTAACACAGTATGCATGTACATGTAACACAGTATGCATGTACAGGTAACACACTATGCATGTACAGGTAACACACTATGCATGTACAGGTAACACAGTATGCATGTACAGGTAACACAGTATGCATGTACAGGTAACACAGTATGCATGTACAGGTAACACACTATGCATGTACAGGTAACACAGTATGCATGTACAGGTAACACACTATGCATGTACATGTAACACAGTATGCATGTACAGGTAACACAATATGCATGTACAGGTAACACAGTATGCATGTACAGGTAACACAATATACATCTACAGGTAACACATTATGCATATACAGGTAACACAGTATGCATGATCAGGTAACACAGTATGCATGTACAGGTAACACAGCAGGTAACACAGAATACATGTACAGGTAACACATTATGCATGTACAGGTAACAAAATATATATGTACAGGTAACACAGGAAACAAGTACAGGTAACCCAGTATGCAAGTACAGGTGACACAGTAAGCATGTACAGGTAACACAGTATGCATGTACAGGTAACACAGTATACAAGTACAGGTAACATAGTATACAAGTACAGGTAACACAGTATGCATGTACAGGTGACACAGCAGAAGAAACAGTATGCGTGTATAGGTAACACAGTATGCATGTACAGGTGACACAGTATACATCTACAGGTAGCACATTATACATGTACAGGTAACACAGTATACATGTACATGTAACACAGTATGCATGTACAGGTAACACATTATACATGTACAGGTAACACAGTATACAAGTACAGGTAACACAGTATGCATGTACAGGTAACACAGTATGCGTGTACAGGTACCACAGTATGCGTGTACAGGTACCACAGTATGCATGTACAGGTAACACATTATGCATGTACAGGTAACACAGTATGCATGTACAAGTAACACAGTATGCATGAACATGTAACACAGTATGCATGAACAGGTAACACAATATAACAGTACAGGTAACACAATATAACAGTACAGGTAATACATTATGCATATTTTTTTTGTCATTGCTTGGTTGGTCTGAACTAATATTTGAACTATCCCTGTTTGTTTAATGCACCGGTACCAAAGAGATCTCTGCACTACGACAGTCGTAAGGCAATGTTTTCAGCAATTACGATCAAATTCGCATACGATCACTTTGAGGAACGGCGCCTTGGTTTACAGATGGCAATGCTTTATTTTGAGAATGAACAGTTTACAACAATTTTGAGTTTTTATTAAACCAATCCTATTAGTCCAGTGGTATCAGCAACATCCAACTTTCTCCTCTACCAACACCTACAGTATAATTAACCCTTACCGTGGGGTTCACGCAAATATCCGGGTCAGGCTACTAGCCTGACCCGGATATTTCCGTGAGCCGCACGGTAAGGGTTAACAATAATATACTTTTATTTACGTTTGAAGTCAATCAAATTTACTGTATGACACATAATTAATTACTAAATTAAATCCACATAACCACACATTGAGGTCACGCAGGTGTTTTTCTCTGTAGTGTTTATTTTGGTATGTTTTAGTCACACCAATATCATGTTTAAAAAAATAGCCGAAGATTTAAGTTAAACCAATTTTATATTTTTTGAAACACCAGCAACCACACGCTTGCCACTAATTGATATTGAGTGTGGTTTGGTTTGAGTTTTGACTAAACTTCATTTAGCCTACTAAGTCTTAAGTGTTGGATTATTTATACACTGGGCACATGTGGTGCAAACACTGTGTATGGTGCAAATGCTACAATTGTTGTCATTCATGCACTTACAAAGACACCCAAGAACACAAATTCTACAATTGTTGTTAGTCATGTACTTACAAAGACGCCCAAATTACACAAATTCTACAATTGTTGTTTATCATGCACTTACAAAGACACCCAAGTACACAATTTATACAATTGTTGCAAATATAAAGACATCCAAGAACACAAATTGTACAATTGTTGGTAATAATGAACTTACATAGACATCCAAGTACACAAATGCTACAATTGTTGTTTATCATGCACTTACAAAGACGCCCAAATTACACAAATTCTGTAATTGTTGTTTATCATGCACTTACAAAGACGCCCAAATTACACAAATTCTACAATTGTTGTTTATCATGCACTTACAAAGACGCCCAAATAAACAAATTCTACAATTGTTGTTTATCATGCACTTACAAAGACGCCCAAAAATACAAATTCTACAATTGTTGTTTATCATGCACTTACAAAGACACCCAAGAACACAAATTTTACAATTGTTGTAAGACATGCACTTATAAATACACACATTCTGCAATTGTTGTTAGTCATGCATAGAAACCTAAGAACACAAATGCGACGAGTGTTGTTCATCATGCATTTATAAAGACACCCAAGTACACAAATCCTACAACAATTGTAGCATTTATAAACTGAGTGTCTTGATAATCCAAATGTAGGAGCGGCGTCCGTACCGTAGCCACCACGAAGCACGCCTTCACAAACACAACACATTCCAACTGATGTTGGGATTTTTTAAAAGCAATTTATTTTAAATTTTAAAAAAATAAAAAATACCCACGGATCAAGGCCAGATAGAAAAAATAAGATAGATACGAGACGCGGATTTGAGTTAAAATAGCTCAGCGATTTACCACAGTCAATTTCAATCGTTTTTGACATTTATTGCAGTTTATATATTCATTCAGTAATGAATTTTCTTATTCCAGCCCTCAGAGGTCACTAAATAGATTTTATTCGGATATGAAGATTGGTTATCACTTTATAAATGCCTATGCTAGAGGACATGTTTATTAACAGATGTTTCGACTGACTGCGTTAAAAAAGAATAAGCGGTCGGCAAATAGTTTATTTCTGCGCGAACGACATTGTCACCAATAACACGTCTGATGTGGCAGCATTGAGGGACTGAGTTTTACGGCAAATTGTGAACTTTCTTTTGTTACAGGAAGGATTTAGAGCCATAAATAAATTCGTTTTAGATTAATAGCAAAACTCAGTGAGACATGGTAAACATGACTACGGAGAAGATGAATAAACCCCATTCACACACTGGATCTATATCATAGAATAGCAGCGCCTATGGTCTGAGTGGGTTCTATTTAATAATTTTACAATCAAATTACACCCGCTGTGCAACATATGATTTCGAAAAGTAGTCGGGCGGGCTAATTTTTTCAGTTAAAGAAATACGTTTCACGGACGCCTACTTTTATAAAGCTAACATAAACATCAACAATTGTCTCGCAGTGCAAAGCTCCATTAATTCCAGCTCGGTAAATACAAATCTTTCACAATGATGCCGGTGTTCGTTTTCGTTATTCACACTCCACAACTTGTAATCCTCTTATGAATAATTATATTTAATAAGTGTTTTTATCAATGTTTAGTGTAGAAAGCGGAAGAATTGGCAATATTTTTTACATTATAACAAATTCTGTCTGTTTTTGAAACTACTTCTGAATGAGAGCAGAGAAGACGACGAGTATGATGGAGATAAAAGATGAAATGGAAATAAAACGAAATGATAACATATGGGCAATAACTTGTAAGTTGTATTTACGCAGTAGGGTGCCCAGGAAATAACCGTGATTTTTTAGGATATTTTAATGCTGACTGAAATTATCGGTCATGAAAATCTAAGATAATAAAACCACTGTTTTCACGTTTTGCAGAACTGTCTGTACTTTTACATTGTTAACAGTTCATTCCACGTTGGTGGTCTCGGTTCTCTGGTTGGCCATAATCTCTTGATTAGCTCATTTAGTTGTGTAAGTATTTTCCAAACTTTAAACAATTCTGGAACTTGCATTGTAAACCACCGACACTCAGTGACGTCATCTACTGTTAAAAAAGTAAACATGTCCTCCTGTACCGGTAGCACCCGGAATAAGCGAAACTGATTTTTTAAATGTGAAAATGAAGATAAGAAATTAAAAGAAACACTGAACAAATAAACACATAGACGAAAACGTATAAACAAAAAAAAAACAAGAAGAGGCAGTAACACAAATGACAATTTTCGGTTGTAACCTTTATGCGTACAGACGAGGTCGGTAAAGACGAGACTGTGACGATCATGTACTGTTCAAACGCCCATTTCTTCCATTCTATACTAAATATTCATTGTCTTTTCTTCAAACAAATATTAAAATTTCAAAATGATCAAAGCATTTTAGAGCTATAGATTAATTTAAGTAAAACTTAAACTGTAAAAAATGTATAGAAATTATTCGGCAGATTTTCATTGGTTTGATGAGATTTCCTTTGGTTAAGACCTCGGTCACCTTATACTGGAGAAACTGTCATGTGATGATGTTTTTTGTAGCTCTTCTGGTGGGTTATATTAAAATCAATTTTATATTTATATTACCGCCTACAGACAGGAATATTGTTGTCAAAAGTCTGTATAGCATGAAATAAAAATAGTGAGTGAGTGAGTGAAATAGAGTTTTACATGGCTTTCAGCAATATTTCAGTATATCGCCATGTGGTGTACAAGAGGCAC
>JAULCD010152260.1:0-11047 GCA_032361085.1 Calliostoma canaliculatum
AATATATTGAGTATTTTAACACGAACTCTTTCGTTGCGCGTACGTGACACGGTACAATGCGGTCATGACGTAACATTATGCTCGCGACCTACATTAGTAGCAGCCATCTTAGATGTTACGTCTCTTCACCTGAAAAGTTACAATTTAATTATTAAAGCGACCTTTGAATATAAATTTTGAAATACATTCTAATATCTATTTTGTCCTTGTGCTAAGCCTTCGAAAACCAAAAAAGAGTCAGTTCAAACGTTTAAATGATACTTTCATGAGTTACTAAAAGATGTGTGGAAAAGATAGAAGAGTGGTCTCCTTTGAATAGACCTGCTAGGTTTAATTACCGTAGCAACCAGCAATGGCTGAAAAATGCTTCGGCAGCAGTAGTGACGCCAGAATAGCTAACACTATTTGGTGTATTAACTTTGTGCATCGATGTTTGCCAAAATTCAGTCTTATTTTAAAATATGTGCAATATTGCCGATTAAGATATCACCGAACTTTTCAGATCTTTATGGTGCCAACGAAAATAGTGCATTATCGAACAGAAACGTAATTCTCTGTATTGTTGCACGCCGAAAACAGAGACCGTATAACGAAATTATACGGTCTCTGACTGGATTAAATAGCCAATCAGAATCAAGCATTCACCACATTCATGGTAGAATGTTATTTGTACCTAAAGTAATAGTGACAAATAACGCACTGTTCACTTTTTACAAATGTACTTATGTCTAATGTGGCTCGAAATGTCAAATAATCTCTCAAATCATTTTTTTAACATGTCAAGTCAAATTGCAAACCTAAATATGTTGCATTCCCGGTTAATAAGTTGCAGCACATGAACAGGTGAACAAACCCAATCAGCGCAGACAGCGAAGCGCGTGGGTTATTGTATTGGTCCATCGTGAGAAGTCGGCCTCATAGTGAACTCAACCAGCGTCAAAGTGTCGCAGCAGTTGGATGTTATATTGCAGATGTTTGGCAGTGTGCATTCATTGATGCAATATGAAAAGCATTTAATTAGTTTTGTAATAACGTAAAAAGAACATTTAACAAAAAAGTTCAAACGTTTTGAAAAGACTGTTGGTTTGAGACACTGTTTTTTTTATTGTAAAACATATTTATTTTGAATTTATTGATTTTTATATATACTAATATAAAACAGAGAAGCTTTTGATGTTTTAAAACCAGCTTGTGTCTGTGTTCTAATCTCAAACAGGCTGATAAAACCTGTATATTGGTAATTTTTTCAAAGGATGTTTAACCTTAGAAAAAATATTTTTAACAAAAATTAGTAACCATGATTTGACATTCTTTATGATTCGGATTCTTTTTTCTCTTTAATCAGTTGTTTTCTGCTATTATATGTTGTGTGTGTATGTGTGTATTTAACCCATCTTTTAGATATTTAATGGGGTCAAATACAATAACACCATAAACCTGTGCTTAGAACTGTACTTGCGAACTGTACATGTATATGTTTGTAAATAAAACAATATAGTTACTTGTATAACGTATTTTAAAAATAAGAATCTGTGTGACATGGGAATATATTTTAGTTATCTTATGGTGAGAAATTTACAGTAGTTGGTATTGGGCAAGGAGAAAACATGGCTGCATGCTTCTCGGTGTTTACGACATCAGACAATACTAAGACCATATGCAATAGCATTTTAGTTCGTTTAGAAGTTTATACATCTGTTTATAGTGGTTAGAGCGTCTGCTCAGAAACAAACTGAGTGTGCGATAGGTTTGAGGTTTGATCCTCGCCCGCGTCAGATTAACAGACGTTATGAAAGTTGCACTCTTGCAATGGTTTTCCGTAAAGATGGTTTGCGCAGAGCCAGTGTAATGTGTCCGAGTGGAATATTCATGTAAACTGCGATATAATGTCTCTATGAGCTAGCACGTTAAAAATATGTGAAATACTCGATCTTGTACAAGCAGACACACAAACTTGCGCACAATAATATCCCAGGAGCTCGGCATCACTCTCAGCAGTGGAGAACTGTTTCCAGAGGGCTGTGAGGATAGCGTGCAATGCTTGCTTCACCCTTGGTTTGTTAGTACCAACCGAGACAAGCAGGTCTCACAGAGCCACACTAGGTATTTGCCAGTTGTAAAATCTGACCGCCGCGATATAACGGAAAAACTGTTGAAAACGGCGTTAAATCAAAACTCATTCACGTATGTTTATAAAAAATAAAATATAAATGACAATCTCTGTACTACGGTGTGTGACAAAAGTGGTTACTTTCAACATGCCTTCCTATTTCCAACATGAACAGAATACTACCAGTTCTATCGAAAATATGTTCTCTGTTAGTGTGCTTCTTGTGTGCCAAAAGTCAACTTCCAAGCAATAACTCTCCACCATTTGATTAATAACTTTCATACGTAAGTTTCATTGTCTAAGTGTCATTCTCAATAGGCATTTGCAAAGCTATCCTTTGATAATCTGTTCGCGAGAACTCCTTCCTGATCTCAAATAAGTAAATTATAAGGAGTACGTTTTAAAACACAAGGTTATCACAGATTTACGTCCTACTAAAATCAGTTGGACACTCCAAGAGTAAAGCCACACAGCTGGTTCACACTGTTTCAAACTTCCCAGTATGAGCTTGTGATGAAGAATATGGAGTAATTCGATCCTTACATGTCTATTTTAACGTTGACCGAACAATACTGTGACAGACAGACGTATTTTTGCAATAAACTACAGTGTTGGTTTTTAATCAGCAGCTGCCAATAATGAACACAACACCCACGTACACTTATCTGTCTTAGTGAGGGTAAAGTCAGCTTATGTGACATGTCGATTTCTATTTGTTGATTTCCCAATATCATTATCGTTTGTGCAATTGCTGAAGACATGTCCATGTTTATTTGAGGATTTTTTACAAAACGTTTTTGCAGTGAGGGGCTTTAAACAAATCGCCGTGGGGTCGTGACAGTTACAACTTCATCTGAAATCAATTCCGCACTTTAGATATCATGGCGTGCTACACAAACAACAATAAGTTTAAAACTTTTCAAAACCTACCTCCTTCCAAAGTATACTGAACCCAAAAAGTTAAGGATCACATTTTCAGAAGATGATTATTCATTGGTATAAATCAAGTTATGTCATGTCATGTAATCTATGAAGACTTTAACAACATCGTGAGCAGAAAATGAATGACAAAACACCATGAGAAAAAAGATAATGTCACTGGCTGGAGCAGGAAACTGGGCACCTCTCAACACAGGACGAAAATGCCATTATAGTCGTAACAAGGAAACCATGTCACATCAACGAAGATCGTCAATATTCTATATGACCCCCGTGCGCATTCAAAACAGCCTGACATCGATGTTGCATCCCATTAATCAAAGTCTAAAAATTGTTTTAAGGAATATTAGTCCATTCCTGGATAGGTGCATTTTCAAGCTCATTGAGAGTCTGTGGACGTCTTTGATGATGGGAAATCCGATTATGGAGTTGGTCCCAGACGTGTTCTATCGGATTCAAATCCTGGGACACTGCTGGCAAGTACTCGTTGACAATTCGTCTCCGGTGAGGTCGAGCATTGTCAGCATCAGAGCAAAATTTTGACCCATGGTGCCTGCACATGGATCGAGGATAGTGTCCCTGTTACGCTGACCAGTCATGGTGCCCCTGAGAACCATCAAGTCTGTGCGACCACCATGACGGATACCACCCCTTACCACAAGGGAACCGCCGCCAAACCTGTCATGTTCCAGTACTGTACAATTGACATAACGTTCTCTCTGTTGACGCTAAACACGTCTCCTGCCATCATGAAAGTCAGGCAAAACCGAGATTTGTCTGTGAACAAAACGTTATGCCAGTGACGTCTTTGCCATTAAACGTGATCCTGACACCATTGTCTTCAGGCGTGTCTGTGTCTTGTTAGGAGATGTGGTCATACAACTGACCGATGTGCATGAAGACCTATTCCATATAAACGATTACGAACTGATTAGGGTGTGACAGTGACCCCTGTGGCTTGCCGATAAGCTTCAAGGAATCGATTACGACGTGTTAAAACACCGATATATAGGTCCTGTCGCGCTGTTGTTGAGCGTGGCCTGCAACTTCTTGGCTGTTCACAGACATCATTTGTTGGTATCGAGCCCACAAATGGGAAATGACATTTTGTGACACACCCATGGCAACACCCACCCTTGCGAATGTCCAATGTAGAGCATACCCACTGCACGATTTGCCTCATCAGTTGTTAAATGGGGTCTTTAGGGCACAACCAATGTTTCCAGTTGCTTACAATCAAATCTATGTGTCGTAACTTTCCCCCAAAAATGTGTCAATGCTTTACATTTCACCATATGGAAATTTCAACCCATGACCAAACGTCACGCAAAGTTTGTCGCATGAAACGCTTGTGTCGCACGTGCAAATACGTGTTGCATATGTATCACCTTTCATATTGCTCACATGACACTGTATAATCGTTCAATTTCTTTGTTTTGCTTTGGGGTCTATTTTATGTCTCATTGAACTTGTGATCCTTAACATTTTTGTTCAGAATATATTCATTAGAGTGCCAGTAAACATCACTTTAACATTGAAAACATACTTGCATTAACTTTATTAAACAATAAATCAACACTTTATTAAAAACGTTGTTAGATTCAGAATAAACATAAGTTACATAATATAGAAATAAGTTTAATAATAATTAGCTGCTTGAATTAGTAGGTGCAGTATAAACAAATACAAACGCAGAGAAACTTTCAAATAAGGCAATACCACACGCATTGTTATGGGTTTTTTTAATACTATAAGGTAACCAGTGGTTTTAAGTTTATTTTTTACATAGGTTAGCTATTGAAAAACACATACCGTTAGTCGCGGTAATAATGAATCATCGGATAGCAACCCTATAATGTCAGGCATGATCAAACTGCATTTGAGAAAAATAAGTGGTGTTCATTAGCACGTGGAAATTGTGTTCTGTTTTGATGCTCGATTTGTATTAGCTTTCTGACCATATATTGCCGTGTAATTCTTCAAATTCCTAATGACCTTTTAAATGTGATTTAATATTTCTTTTTAATTATCTGCAAAGATTAAGTTCTTTACGTCTGACTTTAATGAGTCATTTGTTTCTTCATCATTCACGAACAAGCATCTTGACATTTACTGAGTAGTAATAACATCTTTATAACAAAGTGTTGCAGAAATAATTGTTATGCAGTGCAATACAACACGTGTGTTGAACTGATTCTCCTGAGAAGAGTAATCATTATCTGCTGTTCAACAGCTCCAGAATAAATCATAATAAACTCACATCAATACATAAATCGACATTATCTAAAGTATACGATCAAGCTGCAGCAGTACGGCGCCATATTGACAAAGGAAAGCAAACATACAATCAAAGCAGAGACAATGTCAGGACAATAATCACTCAACAGATAAGCAATTTTGTCGAGTGCTATGTTGTAAGTACACCAACAAACACTGTGTCCATGAGCTTAGTTTACAAATGCCATATTGTTACAAACACTGCACATTAAAAATAAAACATTTTGTGGGGAAAGAAGTTGGTTTGCACCGATTTGACATCAGTAAACCAAACTCATGATTCATGTGGTACCAATTATCATCATGGTTTTAGACAATCTGATAGATCAACATGAGGAATCGATACGGACAGATTGAAGAAGTTAATAATTGAGACACAGCTGCACAGAAAAAAATAGTACCTACAATTTGGTACGCACACATCAACACTGGCTTACACAGTGCTTTTTACAAACAAAATTGTATATTCTTTGGAAAGGGTGCAGTTTACAATGATTTCAACATTTGTAAAGACCAAAAAGAGTCTTTTGGCCCAATGATATTAGCTGACTATAAATAATTGTATATTTGCAATATTGAACGGAGGTAGTGTTTTATCAAACATCAACTTTTTGTTTAGTTACTGCCTGTAGTGTACATACTGGCTCCCGTTCCTAAAGCGACTGTAAGGTAAAGACGTCCCTAACTTTCATCTTAGCGCTTTTGTTACAAGAGCACTACATTAAGACGTCTTAGATTATTAGGGCTTTGGGGAACGAGGCCTTCCAGCTTTCTTCAGGTTGGTGTTTTGTTCAACGAATATGATAAATGTTGACTAAGATTGATCTTAACTTACAATTGCTTTGTGGAATGGGCTGCTGTAACAATATTGTATTGACCAACTATACCAACTATATTAATCCCGTATCGCTAATGAATGCTATAAGTTGATTCAAGTTATTGATTGTCGTATTTAGCCTGTGAATAAACAAGCCATTTTCGTAGCTACGCATTTAGATATTTTAGGATATGTCAATACCATACATGATTCAAAATTTAATCTAATTTAATTCAAAAGTATAGATTTCAAGTGAAACTGAAGCGTTTAACCACCTTAGTTTGTCGTAGAAAACTATTATATGGTAATTTGCTTTATTTTGGACGTGCGTTTTGTCGGTCATTGCCAGAGTACTTTAAACACAAGAGTTTGATAGTTGTTCTCCCTTCCGATATATTTTGAAGTTTGTGATCAGGTTACAGCACGTGTGAACTTGATTAAACAATGCAGTTCCTCAATGAGTGAAATTCTAATGGCTAATAAAGTTTTTACTGCAGAGCACAAATTGTGAGTTTTATTTGATTAAGACAGTTATCACAGGTGTCTTTTAATTTCCAGATAAACATTCGTACTATTATTATAATTACATAACTCATTTACTACTACTGCCCACAAACTTTTGACTAAAATGTCAATTGCAACCTGTAAAATGTGTGTACTTACATTGGTTTTCAAGTACTAACTGACAGCAGTAGGTTTTATTGCATCACATACCCACACAGCAATAACTTGAAGTCCTACATATATTGCTGAACACATGCAAGCGCACAACGCATTTATTTAAAGACAAAAGGGATGCAACACTTGTGAGGCAAAAACTTAAAATTTGTTATTCGCCCAATGTGCTATGTTTTATAAAACATATTCGACTCTATGTTGATTGTTTTACTTCGTAACGAATGTTTAATAATCGACCTGTGCCGCCCACAAACATGTTACATCGCTACTATCTCCGTAAGTCAATCAAGTGTGAGTTAATGCATTATTGATCAGCAATTTGCTATATCAATACCCAGGATTTAGTTTCACAAATCTGTTGTGAGCCATGTGACTTGGCTAATGGGTCTGGTTTTCCAATTGCCAAAAATCGTTTTTCTTTGGAAAGTGCAAAGTTTACAACTTATTTTGACACCTGTTAGCCATTCCATAGACCCACTGATATAGTTTACAGTAAATTAACGATAGCTTTGTGAAACGGCGCCCTGAAGCGTCAGGACAAAAGAGTCTCATGTTTGAGTACTTGACACTGGATAGTACATTGATCAATATCCTGATATCCACGCAATACACGACAGAAGAGACTCATGTTTGAGTACTTGACACTGGATATTATATTGATCAATATCCTGATATCCACGCAATACACGGTAGAAGAGACTCATGTTTGAGTACTTGACACTGGATCCTATCTTGATTGTTGATCAACATCCTGAAACCCACGTTAACATGGGTTGTTAACGTCAACGTGTTAATGTCAGACACACATTTGGATTTACGGTACCTTAGATGGCAAATACTTTTTAAGAATATATTTTTTATTTGTATGAGTTTTATTTTATCTTTTACTGATGACTACGTTAAATATGATGTGCAGTGATCAGGACACCTTTTTTACTAGAAGGGCAGCTGACCATTACAATGCCAAGCTCAACAGTGTCTAGTTCCTTGTTCTTACCCAAGTAAGCTGTATTGTGATCATTTGAAAAAAAGGCTTCTAAAATATCTCTTGCAAACCAACGGTCACATGGTAAGTGTTTTAAAAGTACAAAGTAGTCATAGTTTTACGTCATTTTAAAACCGATGTGGTACTCTAAGGGTGAATTTAAAAACATTGAAAACGATACTTGTTGTACAGATCTGAGTCTACGCAGGTTAAATCTAAAGACCATTGTATGACAAGTCTACTTCTCCACAGTCCCACATATAATAAGTAACTGTTGGACATGCAAAATCATTTGTGGTGCCGATGGTAATAACGTTTCAATTGCACACTACATCACATCAATTCTACCTCCGGATCTAATATGGCTCTATTTATACTGAAGCTAGTGTTAATATTATATATTCTCTTGATCATGTTCTGGTATTATGATTCTGGTTTACAAATACTGAAGTTGTAAATTGTGCACTTTCCAATGAAAATTTAGTTTGTTTGTTTGACATGTTTGTTTGTGTGTTTGACAGTTTTAAACAAAACCCAATAGTTAAGTGACACTTTTTACAAGGTCATAAATTGATATGAATTTGCAAAACACCTTGAAGCCAACTACTTGTTTTAAGGATGTTTTACTTTAAAAGGCTGTCTTCACAATTGAAAACTGTGTAAAGGATAAAGCATATTTGACAACTGTGTAAAGGATAAAGCATATTTTGACAACTGTGTAAAGGATAAAGCATATTTGACAACTGTGTATGGGATATATACACACATGGTCCGTCGTCGGTAGGTGTGTATATGGAGCAAATTGTGGTGTTTTAAAATGGAACCAGTTTAGAATTAGTTTCAGTAAGTACTTATTATGTTGGAAATAATAGTATGTGGTACTTTGTTTTAATGATCTAATGATCTTCTACAGAAACTGTCGGTTCATGTTTCACACAATCTCTGAGTCACAATCTAGCACAAAGAGCGTGGGCAGGCTTTGTGACAAGTAACAAAATATGTTAGGTTGCTGGATAAAACAAACAAAAATTAGGATCAAATTTCCAACTTGTCGCATTTTATTACAATTGTTTTGTTTGTTACAAATGTAAGTTCGTTACCATACATAGTTACTTTTATTTGTTCAGGATCAGTGTTTGAAAACATCTAAGAACATATGTACTCGTTTGTTTTGTTACATGTCTCGGAGACGTCCATAAAAATGACTCATTTCTTGGCTGCATGTTACGGAGACGGAACAACACACTTGCCGTGAAATAAAACTGACAAATGAACGGCAGATGTTTGCGCAAAAAGAAGCCTATTCTAAAATAGTTCTTCCGGCTGATGCTTGTTTAACACAACTGGTATCGAGTATCTAATCTTTGCCGTTATTTGTATTGTGACATAAACAAACAGCAGCAGATGTTTTGCTTGATGCAGTTTTTACAGTTAACCGAACTGATAAAAGTAAGATTAAAAATTGTGATTACCTGGCGCTATTAAAAACCTATCCTGTGATAATGTGTTTAAAAGAGCTTCATCAGGAACTTTTTAAAACATTTTATTTCGGGGGAGGATTACAACAGCTTATTTAGATTGGAATTTTGTCATTGAAACGGACACATTTTGAGCTTTGTAATCTAAGGAAGACTGCGTTTGAGATACCACATGTTGATTTTAAATTGAACTTCACATTTATTATTTGACACAAACGTATCCGCCTAAACGTTATACAAGATCTCATTGTGTAAACTTGTACATAAATTAACAAATAATAAGTTGTTTTTAAAAGCAGAAGGTGATCATGAATCTAAATATTTTCTTTGGGATTTGTTTAAGATGTTACACATTTTGTAATTAAAAGAATTTATTAAAATCCATTTAGCACATACGTGGGTTCGTAACGGGATAGTTGCTTCACAATGTGGGTTATACAAAAATCAAGTTGCCGCCCAAAGAGTGAATGTTTTGATTATTTCACTGCCAGCTTGTTGTATAAAACGTAAGGCTACAGTCAGACTCCATGTGGCTGCAGGTTGACAAGAGGTAGAACATTTACGATGGTGTAAACATGTTACTCGTTGAATGGGGTTGGTTAACAAATGTCAAACATTGATGTAAAAAATAATAATAAAAAAACCTTGGTTTTTTTTAAACATACAACGTTCACACATATGTTTGACATTTGTAAACTAAATCTGCTTGTTTGAAGGCATTGTGTACGGTGTACGACGTCTGTGTGAATAGGTCACAGAACTTGTAAAGTGTAGATCTATCACTATCATTTATATTCAGCATAAATCTTACAAAAATATTCACTGTTTGCAACTCAAATTAACAAATATGAAATGTATTAGGCAAGTGTTTCCTCGTGGAATCCTTCACGTTGCCTGCCAACACTGACGTGGTAAGTCTCCTGAGATGATGAAAAATGCATATTTACGACTAGTTTTATGATGATATACAACAACCATCCTTCAGCATAGTATAGTTTATAACGTGACAGAATATTTACGATGACTTTGTCAAACAGCACTTTGGTACAGCAACGTCAAAGTTTTTAGCTTTATCTCCGTTATAGAATCTTAATTATTGCTGCATTGTCACTGAACAGACTATCTTCATCATCAAAAGTTACTGCTTCAAATAAAAATATTTCAATTAAAAAGTGACAAGAGTTTGTGGTTAGGCGCCAGGATAAAAATATTTTAATGATGATATTCAACAACCAGATTGTATAAATGATATCACTGGTTCTGTTCTCAGGGGTATTTTGATAATGACATTATGTTATTCAAACTATTAAGACAATAGTTATTAATATTTAGTATGTTAGCAAAACAATATCGACAGGATATTTATGGATACAACTTATTTTATTACATTGAAACGACGTTTCGAACCATCGTTCTAAAGTAATAAAAGAAGTTCTCACCATAAATATAGTTTCCATATCCACTACATGATAATACGTCAGCCTGTTTGAGCTACTAAACTGAACATTCTGGTAAAATGCAATCACAACTTTAACATTATACTGCAGTTGTTTGTGGGAAAAAGTCATCTTGTTTACTATCCCTTATGTTTCAGGGAAAGCAATTGTAATGACACTACACCTCTTTATGGTTTAATTCTACAACGACACAGTTGTCTTTGTCTCACAAAGGTTAAATATAAAAACAGGTCTACTATTTTTTACGATAATCGTATACAACCTTGCAATTGCATTGCCTTATTATTACAAATTTCACCCATCCAT
>JAULCD010152371.1:0-11047 GCA_032361085.1 Calliostoma canaliculatum
ATATACGGGCCAGGCTAACAGCCTGGCCCGGATATTTTCGAGAGCCGCATGAAAACACCGGCGGCGATGTTGAGTGGGGCACTAATTTGGATAGGCGAAATCCTTGAACATTCCTGGATACGCCACTCGAGATAACTTCTCTAAAAACTATGCCGCATGTAATGCAACAAAAACGATCTAAAACTTGCTGAAACCCCCCCAAAACGGATAGTCATCATCATGGTTTCATAATCATATTGATGATGCAGGCTTTGTTCCTGTCTTAAACCTGGTTGCTATGATAAACTGACCTCCACTCACTCACTTAAAAAAGCAAGAGTTACACTAAAAACCAAGAATGCTTGGCAAGATATCAGAAGCTAAACCAAACCTGTGCCTCAAAATGCAAAAAGGAAGTTGTCATTCATAACGATTTTTTGTCCGTAATATATGCTTCAATTTCTAAACTCAGAAAAAGTTGTGTGTAATTTGTCAAAAATCGTTTGACACAAATAATAGACAGTCAATAACTAAAACACAACTTTTATTATAAGTATGCACCTTAGCCAAGGCGTGACACATTCTAGGCTTTGTTTTGCAAAGCCATTTAGAATTTACGATGACACTGGGTAAGTGGGTTTAGTTTACAAATGCCAAACAATGATTGGAATCTGTGCACTTTTGGTAAGCACACAGTTTACCACAATTTGGCATTTGTAGGCTATTTAATTATAACTATTGGTTCAGTGACAAGGTTCGGAACATCGTAAATGTACGGTGTTTTAATGAATCGCCACCTCAGCACTGTTAGGGTGGCCTGATGTTGATTACAGTATGTGGGCAGATGTTGTGACAACGACCTAATCGAACTGTCAACCGTTTGATACACGAGCTGACTTCATTTCAATAAAAGCAAAAGCTTCGTGTTGATTTTAAAGTTTCTGTTTTCTCAAAAACACAAAGAATATTTTGCTTTGAAACAGTATCAGAGGAGTGTTTATAACAGCCTAAGTAGGGTATAAGTTTGACATCAAAGTTTTAATGTAAGGTTTAGAATATAAAAGTTTACCAATAATTTTAATTACATTTTTGTTCGTTTATGTTGAACTTTAAAAGGTACATTATATCAGATTGATTTTTCATTTTTTGTGTATTTAGTAAAACTTCATCTATAATGAATTAATTTCTATAATAAATAAATTTCCTTGAACTATTATTTTGAAAAAGTTAACTTTAAGTAAATCAATTTATTTTAAAGTTTAATTATACTGACATACTGACACTTTTGAAACATTCGGTGCATGTTGTTGCATCATCATCATCCATATCATCATCCATATCATCATCATCATCATCATCATCATCATCATCATTAGCAGCAGCACCATCAGCTCTACTCGGCTCTACTCATGAAACTCATGGTATAATTCGTATCAGCTAAGCTCAGCCAATACGTAAAAACACTCCTAAAACAGTTTAGGAAACCTATGTTAAAGCTCATCTTCACATTTTACAATCACACATGCATTAATTTTGATTTCATATTCTAAGTTTGGCTCTATAAATATAATAATTTCATGTTGCAATTTGTATCACCTGAGTTGAGCTTGTAGTGTTGACTTTCATTTAAAGAATAATTTACTCAAGCAAATGTTTATCTTGTCAGTGCACTGAAGCACCAACACACAACATGGAAAACCTTTCCTAAGCAAACCAATAAAAACTGTATAATGTACATGTATCTTTATGTATTGACCTGAAAGGGATAATTGAGACGTGTTATCCGTTTCATACTCAAAACTCAAACAGTTATTAAAAAACTTTCCTTGGCTAATTTGTTTAAAAGAACTCCAACACAGGAAGCTTAGCCTTGGCATAAGAACGACGTTAAACAGCTACATAACAGATCACAGTTTTGAGTTCTACCAACTGAAATGCAGGACAACGACGAGTAATGTTCTGAAGTCTCTTCATGTTTCGGCATGTCAACTTGGTCGCAGACAAACCCACAACCCATTTTAAAAGAATTCCACTTCAACAATCACTAAATTGGGTTACACAAAAGTAAACAAATGAAGTGTTCAAAGCACCAATACTTGGGAGCATTATACTTGGTAGTTGTTTGTGGAAGCATTCATTCCTCACGCTATTGTAACATTAGATTGAGCGTCAGACAGTTTGGCCAAGTTTTGTGGCGAGATATAGCACTCGACCGGATAATATTGTCTGGCCCCCGTTCATCAAAGCGATCTTTGCGTTAAAATGATCGTAAGTAGGCTTTGAAAAAACGTCCTTTGGAGTTGTGTCCTATCTTATCTTACCGAATGGCACCGGTTCCAAAGCGATCTCTGCGCTACGACAGTCGTAAGTCTATGACAAGAAACAACTCCACGTGACATTGTTTAAAAAAATGACTTACGATCAACTTAACGCTAACATCACTTTGAGGAACGGGGCTAGATATAAACTGCTAGCCCCAGGTGTGTATCCAGCATCGATATTCCCATTTTTCTTAACGCAGGTGCACGTGTTGTTTTGAGCTCTGATTACATTCTACATCAAAAGTTCAGAATTAGCATCACTGTTCAATAAGCTCTACTCGACAGTAATTATCATTGTTTCATCTGAATCCTGTTAATAGTTTAACTTAACTGTGAACAATAATCTGCCATTATTGTTTCCTGCACACTTTACAAAAGTGGCATGTTTAAAGGGGTTGGGAATTTTGTTTTGAATATTGAACATGTACTCCTACATGTATTAACTCTTCGCCTGGGCCCCGTTCCTCAAAGCGATCTTAGGCTAAGTTGATCGTAAGTCTTAAAATATAACATTGGCTTACAACCGTCCTAGCGCATTCGGCACCGGTTTCAAATCGAGTTCTGCGCTAAGACAGTCGTCGATCTATGACAAGAAACAACTCCACAGGACATTGTTTCAAGAATTGATTGCGATCAACTTAGTCTAAGATCGCTTTGAGGAACGGGGCCCTGGTAACTTAGTTTATCAACACCTCGTGACCACACCTGTCTGCGTTAGCTCTTTTAACTCGTAAATATTCAAAGTCTAATTTTCAATTTGAATAGGCTGTTTAAACCTTTCCAAACCTATACTGTATAAATTATCACAGTATAGGTTTTTAACAACATCGGGTTGTACAGAGTCATTTTCTACTGAAAACGTTTTGGCACAACGGGTTAAACACATAACCACATATAATTTAAAGTGCTTAATTTAAATGTGAAACAATGATTATGACAAGTTGACATATAAAATCAACGGGTTGCCATCAACTTGCAACGAAGCATTGCATTTTAAAATTTGATATATGTAATGCTCATTTGATGTTTGCAGTAACTATTTGACGCGAGTGTATAGGTGACAACTTAACTCACAGGGCTATAAGAGTGTACTGAAAAAATATTAGTTTCTTTACTCAGCCACTCAATCCTTAGCCCATGCTATACTTACTTAATGCTCAAGTATAACTAAAACATCTTGGCATGTATGAACAAGTCATTTGACATAAAATGAAACATACACAATTTAATTATCATCTTACAAATGCTGAAACAATCTGATCACTCATCCGAAACAATTCCGTCATAGCACGCGTCAGATAAAACTTTTTGATCCCGACCACCCACGTGCTATATCTTTAAATAGCAAATCAATGACGAGGAGAGATACTTTTATTCAACTGGGCATTTCAAGACAGGAGGAATCGATATCTTTACACCTGATTTTTTTTTACCTGGCCAAGTCTTTGATTGCCTTGCTGAATCAATTAGTGCCAAGAGGCAAATCACGCACACGGGACGTGGTGGTTGGGTGACAAGAAAACCCTACGCTTCACTGAAAGCTGCAATGCTGAACACGTATGCTTCATTTTATTAGCAATAATATAACTGGTGAAACCGTTTTGCCAGATGGAACTCAGAAGCATGAGTCAATGGAATTAAAGAGATGGTACCTCCTTAAAATGAATTACTCAAAATAGCTGTCTTTGGTCATCATGAAACAGAAGCGTTCACTGGAAAAAATGTATATATATTATTTAACGGTTTTCTATTTGTTTGATGAGATTTCCAAAGTACTAAATCAATAATGACTTACATAATGATGTGTCAGATTCATCAATGTTGTAATTTTGACAAAATTGTTATAAGCCTTTTTGCATTGAATCGATTTTATAAAAAAACATAACCTGTTCATTTGTAAAATAATCTGTAAAGAAATTATCATATGCCAAGTGTTAAACAGCATTTTTTAGTTTCATTTTAGACATTAAAATATACTTGACTTATAATATACCAATTGCGTCTATACGTTATTGTTTGTATTTATTTAAACATAATTTCTTTAAAAGACCTTTTTAAAATATAACACAGCAAGGATGATAGGCTAGTTACGACAGTGCATTTGAACAGTGAGTACCCGCCATTAAATGGTTAGGTAACAGGGATCCATTCCACAAAGCTTTCGTAAATAATATTGATCTTAGTCAATATTTCGTCGCGACCTTTGAGGACTTTCATTGAAAAGTAGGAAAAAAGAAGATAATCTTCCAGACAGTATGGTAACAACACATACCCTATATAGTTGTCCTTCACGCAGGTGGTGTGCACACAATGGTCATTTTCTTTATTTGACAAAGTCCTGTCATATCATTTTCTTGTCTATTATGTAGAACATCAAAAACTGTCTAATACGCTGAAACATCTATCACTGACTGGAACAAAACAATCGCCAGCCTTTCATGATAATCTAAAGAAAACATCTGTGCATTTTGTCAAGAAGCGACGTGGCACAAATAATAGGCTGTCGATCACTCAGGAACCAGTGGGAATTAAGACATAATTTTTTATGCCATTTAGACACTGACAAACCTACTATATGTTATAGTTAGCATTACACTATTTACAAAAGTGAACATTCTATCACTTTGCGTGTCCCGCAAGGGACTCAACTACGCAAAGTGATAGAATATTCACTTTTTCAAATAGTGTAATCCTAAACATAACACATTTTTAAGACACATAATTTTTTTACTTTAAGGTGGCCATAAACTGCAGTGTAAATGTAGATATAATAAAATTAACATGACAAAAGTCCAATTGAACTGTTTTTTAAATAAATGGTGAAAAAAACTGATCAATGTTTTTAATTTTTTTTAATTTGGGACAGTATAGTCTTGTGCTTATTTATTTATGTAATGCTCCATAAATAGTTTTGAATCCTTTAATATTTATCTAACTAACACATGTTTTAGTTTTTATCTGGTCTAAATAAGAAAAAAGCTGTTTGCGATTAGTTGAAATTAGATTGACTCCAAATAGACCGTTAGTCTTAAAAACCAAGAATCAGTTCTTTGGAACCAAATTGCACTTTAGCCAAAGTGCGATGCCCTTTTTACTGTGAAGGGCTTGTGAACTACAAGCTGTTCATTACAGTGAGTTGGTAGATGGTGTGAAAACAACACAATCAAACTGACAGCAGCTTTAGAGCAAACTTACGTGATTTAGTAAAAAATTGAGCTACATAAATTTCAAATTTTTTTATGTTGAACTTCAGGATTTTTAAGAACAGGCATAGCAAAAACGTGGTTATATTTAATATAACCTCTTAATGAGAAATGGAAACAATATATACACAAAAAAACAAATTTAAGAACCCCCGAAATAAAATACCTATGATCATGTATTGTTGAAAGACAATGACAGTGGCATTAGTTGACACAAATCAACATTGGTTTGGCATTATGTGTTAAGAAAGCTAATTGAAATCGATCATAACACACGTGCAAATGAATACCCATACATTATCCAAAATGTAGTATGATCATGCATGACAATTTCACTATTTATTGGGTTGTCATCTGATGGTTTATCATTAACTTGAACGATGGTACGTTGGAGGTTGTCAGAAACGCAAATATGGCTAACTATTGGTCTCCGTACTGCAGTAATGTCAATCAAGCCAAACAGGCTACAATTTAATAATAATCAGCAGACTAGTAAAAAGCATGTCCAGATTTGCAAAGTAAAGGACTGTCCCCATTCAGGACATACTCCTGTGATGTCCCATTGTAAAGACAGGGTACCTATATACGGCTAGTGAGACGTTTGCCAGTTACATCCAGCACGGTCCTAAAGCATCAATGTTTGCCAAATCAGACTGTATAGAATCAATTAAAAGCTGCTCGATTGGCTTCAATTAGATGCACCAGACGTACACTGTTGATCATAAAAACGGCGCTTGATGTAGTGTCAAGCGAAATGAAACTTGGATATAAGGTCTTGAAAAAGAATCCACTGATGCGATGAAAGTCAGTCTAGTTGCATGCCAATGAAGATCTCGTACGAGTCTGAAGGTGTAGATATACAACCCATACTCCCAAATCATTCTTCCCAAAGGTCCTTTCGGAGGAGGCTCATTGATGGTTTAGAGATGCATGTCGCATAAATGCAAGTTGGACCTGTTGACATGGCAGGTGAGTTTTATTGTTGTCCCCTATTTTGACAATCCCACTCTTGCCTGTAGACCGGTCGGTGTTCATGGATTATAACACCAGATCCTACAGTTCCATGCTGTGGAAGGGTGTGACCGCGACACCATTGAACACATTTGGGATGTCATAGGTCGTCGTGTGCTGACGCGTGGCCATCCTATACTGAACACGGGAGGAATTAAAGGCAGCAGTACACAACAATGTCACAGATGACCCATGATTTAGTTTCAACGTGTTAGGAGTATGCGTCAAAGGGTTGCGAGCCTTATCTGAGCCAATGGAGGATGTACTCGTTATTGACGGTACATTGTTGTGGACACCTTATTCGAACTGTTTAACAAACGCCATCTGATGTGAGTCGATATACTTGCCAGCTTTATACCTTTAGTTTTATGCCGTTTGCATTATCATAGAAATGACCCATTTAGATGGTAGGGTCTATAGGAATAAATGTCTCCATTAATTCTAATGTTCTTGTATTACCAAATGTATGTGTGTCTGACTCGAAAACCAAAAACACTGAGGGTGCTTATATATATATATATAATTACGCCTTAGCATTGTGAAAAGTGTTGTGTCCTTGTGACATTGAACGTATAAAACGCATTCATTTAAACCTTACTTTTGGCTCAAAAAGAACCAACAACAATTCACGTTGTACTTTCTGAGTTCAGCGTAAATGTAAAAGTCCATCTTCATGTTTTGTAATAACAAATGTGTGTTTTGTACTCAGATCCTACCTTTAGTTTAACAAGTACAAAAAGTCCATTTTGCAATTTGTATCATCTGAGAGCAGCTTGCAGTGTTGGCTTCCCAAAACAAATTTCATGTGTTCAAGCAAAAGTTCATTTTGTCAGTGCACTGAGCCAGAAACACACAACATGGAAAACCTTTCCTTGAGCCAATGAACAAACACTGTTCAGTTTACAGATCTAGAGTGCTCAGCAGATTCAAAACTCGAACCTCAAATAGATACTAAAACCTTTTCCTGGGTTCAATTGTTTAACCCTTAGATTGTCGAATTGATTTTCGTGGTATTTAAAGCTGTAACAACCTCGTACTCTTAGAAATCTAACCTGTAATAGTTTGCTTAACAGAGCTTTTAAACGAATTATCACACAATGGACTTTTTTTATCAATCTATTAATATTGGAGTTTGGACATTGAAACTGACAAACATTCAGCTTGCTTAACACAGGATGCCTAATGCAGGGAAGGCTGTCTACAGCATGAGGTGGTCACAGTTTTAGTCCAACCTAATGCAAATTAAGGCCACGTTCCGCGATGCGATATTAGGCTTAATTGATCGCAAGTTATTTCTGAAACATTCTCCAATGTTCTTATCATAGGTCGCCGTTAATGGCTGTAATATTGCCCAAACAGCGTAAAACAATAACTCACTCACTCTTATCATAGGCATACGACTGTCAAAACCAAAACCAAAACAACAGCTTTCATTTCTAAAGGGGTGTGGTACATATTACAAGATATATTACCCACTACCAGGCCGAAACTGTTGAAAAAAGCGTGTAGGCAAACTGAGCTGCTAGCAAAGTAGGAAGCACTGATGGTTAAAGATTACTCACAGAGACTACACGTTTATAGCGTATAAGCAAGTTAAATAAACAAAAACTGCGTGTCTTCCTATCACACAAGACTACCGTTAACAAAGACGTCTTAAATATATGACGTCTTAAACTTAATCTCTGAGCCGGTGGATTTGGCTTACATATGCCAAAAATTGTTATAAACTGTGCACTTTCCAAAGAAAAACTTGTTTTTCTTTGGAAAGTGCACAGTTTCCCACGATTTTTTTTTGCATTTGAGACCAAATCCATTAACCCAGTGTCATGGTTCACGAGGTTGTAAAGCTATGACGCCTTTGTGAAACGGGACCATAGGACGCTCCTAACATGCATTCCAAGTCTTAACTGTCGAAATTAATTTACCAACAAGAGATGAATCACTTTCAAGAAGATCCTGTCTATCCATATTAACACTTTCTATCTTTTCATCTTTGAAAGCAATATACTTTAGAACAACTTCAAAACATTGTTGAGGAGAAATGTCTTTCTTGAAGAGTTGAAACATCATTTTAGCGCTGCGCACTATTTTGGTAAAAAAAGTAGTGATGACATGTTGGAAGATAGTTAACTTTTATCTTGTGGACATGCAGCTGTTGAGGGGCTGAAGTCAAACTACTCTTTACTCTTAAAGTATTATGTTTTTTTTCTATAAAAAACATACTCTTGAGTAAATTATTTTAAAATCTCCTGCAGATTTGTGTTCGACAAATTATCAACCTGACAAGGTTACCACAATTTTAACTCAGCTAAACCAACTACTTTAACCTGCACATATTTAGTTGGACTGTAACCACGTTATTTTGTTGAAAACCTATCCTGTGATAATTTGTTTAAAAGAGCTCCGCATGAGCTCTTTTTAACAAATTATCATAGCATAGAATTTTAACCAGTGATTTTGTTACAGTTTTGGCATAGAAAACGGACAAACCTTGATCTTGATCTCTTAGCTGTGCTAGCAGGTCTTTATCTTGTATGTTTTTCTTAATATGGTACACGCTGCCTTCAGTGAAATAAATACATTATCTATCATCTCTTAACTTGGATATTTAAAAACGTTTTCATCTGTTATTTGAGCGACTCGTTTACAAACTCATACATCATTGTCAAGTTTTCTAACTTGTAACGCGGTCATAATTATACATGTGTAAATATAACAATAATGAGCACAGTGTGAGTCTTATAAAACCAATAATGACTTAAAGAATTTGTAATCAAGTCTATATAAGACAATCATTCTATTTTTTACATATAAAGTTTCGTAAAGAAGAATTATTGTACTTATACATGATCAATCAAGTCACTTTTTAAACCTTTGACTTGCATTCTCTGTTAAGGATAAACTTTAATCATTGTTTTTGTGTATGTAAACGTTTGACGTAGACTTTATGTCTGTACAAATAAAACAGTGAATTAAACAGCATGGTAACAGTTCATTAAATCAACACAAATATGATGAATGTGCAGAACAAGTTTACACACACACACACACACATCGATTGTTCTAATCTTTGGTTTATAAATAATGTTTGACAAAGTTGTACTCAGACGTTATGAATCACCGCCAGTTTTCCAACCTCTTAGTTATATTAGATGTAATGGTTTAGGAAGTGTTGTTTTTCCTGTAACTATTTAAGCAGAATTGTATTAAGCGGTGGGGTGGCTCAGTGATTAGGACACTGAATCAAGAATTGGTTGACATTTAGAAGTGGACAGGCATAACTAAGAACTTGTATGGATGTCAAGTTCTAAGCATGTATGTTCACGTACAAAATTGAAAGTGACATCCAGAACTAAAATTGTTTTGGTTAAATTTCAGCTCAGGTTCTCGTAAATTTTTGTATTAATTAACAATATGCATTACTAAAACATGGTATTACCCTTGGTTCACAAATATAAACCGAAGCTCGCAGGTATATTTTCATCACCTAACGCTGAAAAAAATTCATGATAGAGAATTTGAACATACACTGAAAAACATGTATAAACATTATTCAGTGGATTTCTATTAGTTTGATGAGATTTCCATAGGAAATCTCATCAAACCAATGGAAAACCGCTGACTAATTTATATACATTTTATCTAGGGATATGCTTCAACAGATTCATAATAACCATTTAATAAAGTCTATGAAAAGTATTACTTTGGTCTTTTAGCCTTGACCGACGTACAAGGGTATTAATCTTTTATGAAATAGATAAAAACAAGATCTTGGCCTTAAGCATGAGGACTTTACTCATTAAATCCATCGTCATCTTGCTTCTTACTTGTACTCGTAACCTGAGTATTACTGGCCTTAAGGCATTTACCGATTGAAGAGCCAATCCAACTATGCCTGTTTCAGTGTCTAAGGTAAACTGAAATAAGCTTAACAAAAAAGGTTTTCATCAGCAAAAGGCGTTCACATTTCGAAGTCTTATTAACTCAAATCTACACGCCAAGGGATAATACTCTTCAATAATATACCTTTTAGAAAGCCACAACTGCTAAAATAGATTTATAGGGCTTAAGATAGAAACCTAAATATGCTGTGGAAAACCTATATATATATATATATATTGCAGTAATTTGTTTCAAGAGCTGAACAGGTTTTAACAGCTTCAAAGGATGATACTGTGAAGCTAAGCCGATCATAGCCTCGTTCCTCAAAGCGATCTTAGGCTAAGTTGATCTTAAGGGATTTACAAAAATGTCTTGTAGATTTGTTTCTTATCATAGGCTAACGAATTTAGTAGCACAGAACTCGATTTGGAACCGGTGCCGAATGGCACCGGTTCTAAAGCGATCTCTGCGCTACAACGGTCATAAGCGAATGTTATATTTTAGCACTTACGACCAACTTAACCTAAAATTGCTTTGAGGAGCGGAGCCCATGTCTTTAAACAGTTTAGGTTGGAGTCAGCCGGATTTGTGATATACTTTGTGTTATCAGTCAGGAGACTCAGACGGAAGCTATTACAGAATAATCTCATT
>JAULCD010152481.1:0-11046 GCA_032361085.1 Calliostoma canaliculatum
TTTGTGTGCGGTGTCAACAATAGGTAAAAGGCACTGAATTATGACTACGCTTAGGAATCGCTTACAGTGATCCTGTAAATGTTGACAAAACAAAGATAACTTTAAAAGTACTAAACTTAATAAAATGTATATAATAAACAGGCTATTTCATGCTGTTTGTCAAATACGATGTATATTTCATCTCGTAATGTCTGGAAACCATATTTTCACTAATTTCTTCGCAACACATGAAATTATGGTTTTCAGACTTCGCGAGATAAAATATACATCGTATTTGACAAACAGCATGAAATAGCCTCTATATAGTCATTATTATAAAATTTAATGAACCAAAGTTGTTTCACACCCCATCTAAGACCATCCTGGATAAATCCATGGTATGATATCAGTTACTCTATGAACCATACCCTGGAAACATTCGCCAGCTTTCTGTCGATTAGGAAGTTGCGTCATTGCACTTTCATCCAATCAAATCTTAGCAAAGAAATCCCTGTGCACTTTCACACTAATCAGAATTGTTCTTTCAAGCTTCAATAAAAACATTCAACATGGCAGCCTCCTGCGCTAAAGCCTGTGATATATTTAAAGTAAAGCTATTTAAAACTTAGCAAGCGACAGTTGCGATTAGTTGCTAAAAAAGACTTGTTTCTAATTAGCGATTCACATAACGTACATAAGACTGCTTTTGGTAAGAATTTCGTCTTTAAATAAGCACTTCCCGAGAGCAAAGACATGCCATTTCATTAGACAGCTATTTCTACCGACATGTAATGCAAATCGACAGAAAGCTAGCGAATGTTTCCAGAGTATGGATAATAAAGTCACGAAGATGTCCTAGCATCGATTTATCCAGGATTATCGAAGACTTGCTGAATGTTTCTATAGGTCAAGGTCACTGAAATCAAGGTTGGACCAAGGGCTGTTACAATATGACTACATTCGTGTAAGAATATTTTGAAACAAGCAAGCTGATTGTCACTTGAAGCCACTTTTGGAGTTAAAATAAAGTGAAAGTTAACACTGAATCAAGTAAAGGTAACAATCGAAATGTAATGGCGACAACTTTAAGAGGCCAATTACATTTGTACTAAAATCTTTTGGCAACATTCTCTATTGGCAAGTTCAAATATTTTGTAGAACAAGTTCAGTCGCCATGTTATGGTGAATACAACCCATATCCTCAATGACTTACTGAAGGCAGTTTCCATTTTGTGCTCAGGTCAAGTTTCGAACAAACTAAAAAAGCACACTTACAACATATGAATGACAAATATTTTTTTTATTTGTTTTATGTATCAACCCATCCGATGGGCATTATTTTTACAATTCTGACCGAGGCTGATCTTTCACCCAACCTTCGAGTTGTACTAAAGCAGCACTTTGGAAGAAGTAAAACAATAGTTTCTAACTGGAATTCAACTAAATCAATCGTAAAAGAAATAAGAGCAAAGACAACTAGAACCTGTATTGCCAAATAAATTATTTGTCATGTAATGTTTTGTGACCAAAATTTCAACAAATGTCATCAAGGTAGAATCACTCTTTGATATTTGCACATTGGTTTTCAGTAAAATCTCAAATTCATTTGTTCATATCTCTTATGTTAAAGCCAACATAGGAATAGTAAATGCCAACTCAAAGTGCAAACCATGCAGAATTGGAATCAAGTGAAATGCTGTTCCTCGTGTGACCAGCAAAAACAGCAGCACCAGCTGTCGGTTGACAGAAGATTGCCACTCTTACTAAAATACTTATTCAGGTGACAAGTTCTGGCAACATGTCAACGACTTATAAATCTGTCCGGTCTGTTAGTCCTAGCAAGCTGGCACAATTCAAGATTCACCAGTCAAATTGTCTGCCTCTCGCACTACACAGGCCACAAACTCGAAATCTAGCACTGTAGTTTGCTCTGGCCAAAAAAAAGTCGTTCACAATATTGTCTCATTTGACTGCAGTTTTTACAATTTCAAGGGGATTGTCCATGGCTTCACAAATTCTAACCAGGATATGTTTGAATACAATATTGATGATGAATACTTGATGAAGGAGAACTGCTGCAACTGTCTGTTTTGTCAAAGAATGGGCAATTCGATGACCAAGTCAATCCCAAGATCAGCAATTGCATTATCCCAGTGTTTTTATATTTTGATAGGGAGCAATACACCTGCACCAAGCTAGAGCCATGTTGGTTTCAATATCGCATGTGTCATTGGGGATTTCACAAACTAAGACTGTACACCCACTCGCTGAAAAAGGAAGTGGAAGGCCTTTAGAAATGATGATCCCATGTAGAACTTTTCTCTATGCTTTCAATACTTCATTTCTTTCACTCTGATAAAAGAAACAAAAATTAAATGTAAAAAGATGCTTTTAAAAACACTTTTGATTTTAATAGATTAAAAACATTAAGTTTATATATTATTGTTAGTTTATTAATGCGTCTGATTGTTAAACATCGCTTGAACAGTATTTTAGCTATTCGTTGAAAAATGAATGATCAAATATAATATATAATGCCATAAAAGTTAATGTAAAGTAAAACATTACACATACCCTGTTTGTTTGCCCTCTGCGGTCGATGGGTGCATTGTAGTCATATTCGACCCAACCTTGATTTCGTCTTCCTCTACCACCATAGAAACCTCTTCCGCCTGCAGAAAAATGTCCTTGATCATGTGCACAATTTCATATTTTATACGGTAAGTCCATGATGTATATATTTGCACAAATTGCAAAATCTTTTTGTACAGTTTCACTTTTAAATGGATCATTCTAGATACGGCCAAATTAATCTACATATGCAGGTTGAGGGTATATATCTCATCACAATACAGATAAACTGAATAGATTAAAAGTATGATTATCAAGAATTTTTACCTCTGAAGTTGTCACCACCATATCCTCCGCCGTATCCACCTCGGCCCCTGCCGCGAGGTCCTCCCCTGTAACCGCCTCTGTAGCCACCCCGACCTCGCCAGTTGCGACGGAAGTTTTCAGAAACTCCAAAAGTTTCTGCATTAAGTTTTCTTTCCTCCCTCCAACTCATTCGAGCGTTACTTCTAGTACAAAAAATTAATTAAAAAAACAAACATGACAAAATGCGTACACAACTTTATCAGTTGAAAGTATTTTAAAGTTGGCTCTTGACAAAGTGAAGGATTTAAATTCAGGTTCATAACTAGATGTAATTTAAGATTATCTTGGTAGTTTACAGTATTAGAACAAATACACTTCTTGCCCCATTAACAACTTTCACTCATTGGCCACAACCACCAACCCGTAAATTGTTTTGATAAGAGTGTAGGCAAACTAGGAGTCGAATAATCCAAGACATACATACCCCTTGGCTCTTTCCGTTGCTTCACAACTGATGTTATCGAAAAAGGACTTTGCTTTGTCATAATACACATCATCTTCCTCTATGACCTCTGCAGTTTCTTCAGCTTCATCTTCCTTTTTCTCTTCCTTATCACCGTTCACTACCTTCTCGTCAGCTGTTAATCAAAACAAATACTGTTTTATTTTATTTAACAGCACATTTTATGTTATACAAAGTTGTTCATGAATCATTAACTTTTTCGCAAAGCCGTATCAGCAATTCTAAGAAAAGAAAAAAGCAAGCCTTAAACTTATAGTGCTGAGCATAGTTGCGCAAATTTCCACCATCACTAGCTGTTAGAAACCTGTTCTGTTGTAGATTGTTTAAAAAAGCTCCTTTAGGGACTTTACAAAACAAATACCACAGGATATATTTTTAACAGCACAATGGTCAATTTCAAGTCCTGCACATTAGAATTATACAAACTATTTGCTCTGTTCAAAAATATATTTATGTCAGTCATTCCAAATAAAACTTACTAACACAGGAAAACTAAACAGTGTAAGGACTATGCTTACATATTGTCAGCTTTTTTTTCAATTCCTCTTCTATCTTGTCTTTGTCAAATTGTGCATTGGCACTCTCAAAGTCATATTCGCCATCAAACTTAAGTGGTGTTTTGACTTGTCCACCTCTGCCCCTGTTGCCCGAGCCTCTTGGTGCCCCACCCCTCGGTCCACCTCTGGGTCCACCGCCTCCTTGGCCACCTCGAAAGGGTGGCCCATTCCCTGGACCACCACGCATTGGTCCACCACCACCTGCAAAGAGAACGCACATGTTACTAAAGTTACTTACATTTTTCACATTTTGGCATATAACGTAATTTTATTTCAGTCATGAGTTATTAGTTGAAGTTTATGAATGTGCAAGAGAATACTTGCCCAAAAGGCACTGTTGACAATTGCAGATTTCAGTTTTAAAGTTCAAGCTGCAAAAACCTATCCTGTCGTAATTTGTTTGAGAAGATCTTTTAAACTACAACAGGATAGATTTTCAACAATGCATAGTTGTCAGATTTAAAATCATGAAATGCATAATGTAAAAAATGCCCACCTCTGTTGCCACGCCCCCTCGAGAAAGTAGAGGAAATTGGTTTGTTTTGATAATGGCCCTCATCCCGGTCTCGTCCACCACCCCTACCTCGCCTGTTGTCGTAGCGATGCTCCTTCCTTTCATTTCTATGATCATTTTGTTCGCGTGATCTATGGTGTTGGTGTTGGTGTTGGTGTTGCTGCGGGACAGACGATGACATTTTGTCAATACTTGACACACTTCCTGTCGTTGACGACACCTGCGTTCCTTGGTCAGATGTTGGAGACTTGCGGTTGGGGGGAGGAGTTGGTCCTCGGGAACCTAATTCCACCAAAACAATATAAAAATATGCACTTCAAGTACAATCAATATTGAAAAAGTATGCACTATATATACAGCATTCAAGACGTCAATTGCATCATTCTGGAAATAAGTTTATACTTTGCCAGATTTTACATATTGCTATTATCAGTTCTTCAAAGACTTGTACAAACAATCTGAAAACATTGTGGCCACCTTATGTTCAAAAAGGAAGATGATCGTGCACCACCCAAAAGGCCTCAGAACATTTACCAAAAGGGTACTACAAGATTCGCATCTTTGCATTCTTATCCTCTATTACAATTAGTCACACAAATTTTGCCAGCCACTCCAATAATGTGTGTTGTAATTTTGGGTAATTTGGGCATAACTTTACAAATTGAAAAAAAATATAATACAAGGGGGTCATGACCTTGTATCCTATAGTCATTAAGAGGCAGATGATACCAAGAAAGTCAAGTGCGAGAGCTAGGGTTTAAAAACTCTTTTAAAAATTTTTAGTTACATCTAGACGGCAATGTTTACGACAGGAAAGCCTTTATCACCAATATGGTCACGAAATGCCGTGAAACTTGCAAGCTTCTGCTGGTACCTGCGAACTAAGAGTGTTACTGTGTTCCACTGTCCTCATCGCATGTTGAAAGATTTCCAACACGAGAATGACAACGAACCCCCTGGTTTGAATTCTTGTCCGAAGACCAGCATGCTTACCACTGCACTATCCCTTCCAACCACCCCAACCTTTGAAGAACTGCAGGAAAATAGCAATACATGAAAAAAGGCTGTAAAAATTGTTTTGGGGTTTTTTTTTTAATAAATATTAACCAAAGGACAATTATACTTACATAAACCAAAGACTTTAAATTGATTGTGAAAATTATTTATATAAAAAGGCAATAAATCTGTTAGTATAAACTTGAGATGCAGCATGCAGGTCATTATCTTATTTGCACACCACCTTAACAAAAAGTGCTTGTTGGAAACTTGCAAATGAACTAGTACAACATTTGTATTTTATGTTATGAGACATCTTATTGCAATAATAAATGTTAACAAAAGCTTAGCGGCAATTATTAGTATGCTGTGCCAAAATATTCTAAGTTATTGAAGCCCATGTCTCATAATTCAATCTGGGAAATATTGCACGATGCACTGTTAAAGCATAAAAATATAAAAAAAATTGTCAGCACGGCATGAGTGAAGGTAATATTTGTTTTACATGTCTTGACAAATTGCAATTTTCAAGTATGTTTATTTCTAAACTGATGCTTTATAATTATAAATATAATCATGTTTTATCATCAACATAAAATAACTTATTTAGTGAGAAAGACAACTGAATATTTTATTATAACCCTTAAAACGACTCTTGCAAATTACTACAGGATGAATTTCAACAGCCTCAGGTTGAATACAAGACAATATTGGAAAAGATATATAAAAAACATGCCCCTATTTTTTTGTCAAGAGTTAACTACGTTGCCTCCTGATGACCAACATTTGTGATAACTGTATTATCGGCCTTGGTAAATCTGTTAAGACTTGGCTTTCAGTAGCATACAGTGTTCCCATTAATGCCAAGAAAACGGTTTTAAATTTAACTCTTTTTTTTTTAAAAAGGTAAAACTAAAAGCTTTGCATTCAGGGATGCACAAACAAAAAGTATGTATTTTACTTTTTAAAATGCATAGTTGAATTACCAGTTTTATATCTCCTCAAATATAAAAGAATGGCACAAAGCACGGGGAACACTGGAGTAGATATGGTTAATGTGCATTTAAGAGGGGTGTGAAGGAAAGCTGCACAATAAGCGCAGGTAGTTAGCAAACGAGAAGCGAATGAGCAGGCTTGGATGGATGGGTTGCTGATAACAGGAATGTTAGTTGAGTTACCAGACTTCCTGACAGGCTGCAAAGGACTAACTTGGACCCCCTGATCCATGGTAGGGGATACTCTGTTAAGTGGGGGAGTGGGCCCACGGGAACCTGATGAAACCATAACACCTTAATCTCAAATCACCAATTCATTAAGAAACACCTGAAAGTTTTCAAAGCATAGATACTGTTAACTTGTGATGGGTTAAAATTCTAAAACTGACCTTAAAGTAAAAATATGTGTTGAATTTTTAATGTAATTATTACATTAAATTGTTTGAGAGGCATTGTAGAAGTTGCAAGTACTGAATATGACAATCTTTATGGATAATCAACTTCTTTATTGCACAGTAGCGACGTTTCGGTATAGACTCATACCGTTTTCAAGCTTGAAAACGGTTTAAGAATCTATACCAAAACGTCGCTACTGTGCAATAAAGAAGTTGATTATCAATAAAGTTTGTCATTCAGTAATTATTACATTAATAGATTTCTTTTCTTTTTTTTTACATCAGCAAGATACCAAACTGGAAATGTTTCTTTGACCCTGTATATGCACGCAATTTTTCCTTCATTTTTGAATTTCAAAAACATTGACAATGTTAAACATTTGGTTGACCTATAATCTAAATATATTACTATAAATAGAAAACAGTTTGTCAACTGCTAATAATTCTACAAAATCATCACATCACAAGGGTGATTAAAACAATATTTTACAAGGAGATAGTATGCATGCAGACTACAAACTAAAGCATTCAATGACCTACATAATAAAATTCACTAACATTCAATTGAGGCATTTGGTATGTTTGATTTGTGCAAGATAACTTATTTCAACATGACGAGCCCTCCCCACACTGTATTATAACTCCATTTAAATGTTAAAATGTGGTCTTGAAATTATCACTGCAGACAGTCATTTTAGCATAAACTTTTATGCAAATATCAATACTGTAGCAATGGCATACAAAATTGTAAATACAAACTAATGTTTGCTGAAATACAATCTTTTGAAGTAAATTCATTTTATTTTACCTCGCTTATACAAATAATTTATGTTACTGAAAATCAAACATAGCAAAAACCTCTCCTCAAAAATGTTGGCAATACCTGTTCCCTGGGATAAACCTCCAAACCCCTGACTAGCTGCGTTACTTTGCTGACCATACTGGTTATAAAGTTGGGGTCCTCCAAAAGGTTGGTATGATGGTGCACCAAAGTTTTGTTGTGTTTGAAATGATGGACATCCAGCTGGCTGCGACGACTGACAAAAATAAAACAAATGTCATCAGAAGATGACATACCAGCCAAACTCCTGCAAGGTTTTGATAAAGGTTTACAAACCATGTCCCTTTTTTAAGACTGTCCACAGAAAACAAATAAAATATAAATCACAATCCCTAAAGTGACAAAAGAACCACCAGTACATCCGTTTGATATATCTTTAAAGTTTCATTGAAAGATTTTTCATCGATATTTAGCTGTTTTCAAGTTCTGCTTCCAAAACCAAATTTGTCCCTTTTTGAGACTGTTTTAATGAAAACCGATAATATTTATAATAAAAATATAAAAATTCTTTGTCAAAAGGCACAACTACTCCAGCACTTGGAAAGATATTTCTGTAAAGTTTCATTGCAAGATATCAACCCTCGCCATGCAGGGTTATTTCAGCCCTGTTGTAGCCAAGCTGCTGTTTGCATGTCCTGCCTTGTTAACTAACACTAACCCAACAAATGTGTAAACATTGTTAAATATTTAACGCTACATAAGCAATATTTTAGCTATTCACGACGAGAACAAGTCCAAAAAAGAAAAACAATTCCTGCCATAGGGCAAACTTCACTTATATAGATGATACATGTACAAGACACGCAAGGCGAGAGCTACGCAATTTTCTTTAGTTCTGCTTCGGAAAAGAAATGTCCCTATGGAAACAATAAAAAAAATTAAAAAATCATTATTTCTAAAGTATCAAAAGGCACCACTTCAGAACCTGATCTATCTGCAAAGTCATTACATGTTGAGGGGATACCAAAATAATAGAAATGTACCAGCTGTAACTTTTAAACAAGACTTTGAGATGTCATTTAAAATGGGTTTTTTTTCTTCTGAATGTCTTATTTTTCAGAAAATACTACTACATATAACAAAACATATTCGGTGTTCTGAAGGAAAACTTCTTTTTTTTTTTTTACAAATTTAACATTACAAAATTACTTCTTTCTTTGTAATTATTTTGATTCATTACTTTATAATCTTTAAATTAGGGAACGTAATCTCCTGATATACAGTCATATTACATGTTGACAGATCCGGTTTACGAGTTAATGCAAGACAAATCAAACCTTTACGATAGCTGGATCTTGGGGTAATCCTTGTAATGGTTGGGGCTTGGGTGGTTCACAAACATGAAGATCTTTTATGTCGCTTCCACGGAAGATAATATATTCAAATATCTCATCTCTTGGCGGCACTGGTCGATCTGTTGGTCGATCTTCAGTTCCAAATGACCTCACTGAAAAGAAACAGTAAATTTGATCAAGTTAGCCAGTTGTGGTTTGTCATTTATTTTTTGCAACTTTAAAATGTTGAAAATGTACCTGGTATTGATTAAAAACCTTAAAATAAGCTCTGACAGGACCTCTTTTAAACAAGTTACCCCAGTACAGGTTATTTAACAGCAAAATGTGGTTACAGTTTCAAGTTGAATGAAGTGTGATGATTAATAAATGTCCTGAAACTATAAATCTTGGTAAAAACAAGTTCAATTGAAAACAAACTCTGAAATCATTACTTACGAGGCAAGAGAAATACCGGTAATATAATTTCATTTTTCAAATGTTTTATTACAGAACTTGCAGGGGATCCTAATTCTTTGATAACAATTCTTTTAATAAACATTTTAGTTTGAATTGTCATTTATATGAGCACACTAAGGTTTTCACTTTAGTTTTATGAGATATTCTACGAAACCTGTAGTTTGAATAAGTTATACATTCATACATTAATATAAAGAAACATTTATTAACTAAAAATGTGTGTGCTGATGTAATTTATTTGACTGACAAATGTGGGACTTCAGTCTGTCAAAAACCTGACATTAGCAACACATTTTTTTTTAAATAAATGTTTTTTTATATTAAGTAAGCATGTATACTTTATTCAAACTGCACAGATTCAGAAGTAAAATAAACAACATTTGTTTTTAGGAAAAAACAATTATTACCATGAAATAGGGACCTGGTAAATTTCTATGTTTATAATTTTGTAGAACATGTCATATGCTTTTAATGTTTTAATGTTTTTTTGGTAATAGCAGAATTAAACATCTTTGTTTAATTACATTAATATATTTGTATCACTATTGTGATAATACAGGTAAAGTAGATTTAGAACAGTATATCAAGGTACATGCATGTTCTGTTTTGTTAGTTTTTTACCCAAATAAGGATTCATTAAAGGATTCCATAATTGGTAACACTTATAACTGTAAAACAGTAAAACTTGTGTACAAAAAAGGAAAGAAAACCAACAACTTTTATACACAAAAGTGAATTGATAAACATACATAATGTTTTGCGCCTAGATCTGATGGAAGGCACCCTAGGCGCTAAAACATGTTATGTATGTTTATTAATACACTTTTGTGTAGCAAGTTGGTATTCTTTCCTACTTATAAAGTAGATTTGTATGAAAACAATTTTACAAGGCTTATTTGGTACAATTAAGCCTATCTGATAATCAGGTAAAATTAACAAAAAATTAATCTCACTGCATAATTCACATTTTTATTTAAGCCCTACTTCACAATTGTTAACAAGACACATGCGTCTGCACAAAAACAATTTTTGTTTGGATGCCAGTCGTTTTGCCCCACAACCAATTTGCCCCAGTCATTTATTCCCCACGAGTCTTCCCCACCATAAATACTGAAACACAAAACACTTGTCATCATTTACTCTTTCATAGGATATAATGATATAGTAAGCAAGCAATATAAATGGCAATTTGTTATCTCAGTTTAAATTCAAGTAAAATACACAGTATCATTTCAAAGTTTGTGTATGCCAATTAACTGTTATATTTATCATTATCAGAATTAACAGTTTAGTAGGTTTTCTCTTGAACCCCTACATCCCAGTTCCCCTACAATTAGTTCAAACATGCCATTTAACTGTCTGGCATAATGAACTAAGGTCTGGAGTGGAGGGGTAAAGCTTTTGGGGCTTAGGGGACTTTTTTTAAATAATGTAAGTGTAATGAAAAATGCCTGTATGATGATTAGACAATTTTTAAAAATTACAACAATAACAATAGGTAGAAATTATTACACCGATTTCAGCCAGTCTTAAAACTGACCATCTTGTGCTGTTGAAAACCTATCCTGTGATAACTTGTTTAAAAGAGCTCCTGTAGGAGCTCTTTTAAACAAATTAC